>SNVD02004569.1:0-20420 GCA_013180625.2 Boswellia sacra | reverse complement strand
AGGGATTTCGCCTCGAGTGACCATCAAACAAGTTCTAGAATTCATTGAGATCTAGAGAAACACTTAAATTACATAAACTTTCTCTAAGTGAACAAATAACTCAGTGATAATAGCTCAGTGCTCAATGTTGCGCAAGGAATCAAAAGCAAAGCGAAAACCAATAAACATTTAAAGCAAACAGATCCATGCATCATTTATCATTTTCCAAGAGTTATTCTTAATTCAATCATTATCTTATCATCGACCCACAAAATGCAAGAAAAGAGGTACGTGGCATTGTTAAACCTGAGTCAAGATTGTATATTTCAACAATCCTTAGGACCAGTAGCCCGCAGACTTAAGGTTTCCAGGCTATATACCTTTATTATGAAGAACAAAACAAGAAACAAGACACTTTAAACAACATAAAATAAACAAACTACAGATTTATTTAGAGAGAATGCGTTTCAAGAGTTAAGGAAACCCCATATTCTGCCATTCTCAGGTTTTTTCACAATGTTTTTTTTTCGAATCGAAACTGATAAAGACAAAAACACACAACAACTCTAAATTACACAAAACTAAACGTACTCATAAAATAACAAAGTCCAACAAGCCAGCAAACAAAAACAAGTCAGTTAGAATGGGTCTAAAAAGTTTAGAAGTTAGCCTCCTTATTCAGCCATTATGGATTGAAGAGATCCAGAATGCGTTTTAAGAGAACTTGAACTTTTTAAGCCACCACTCTAAAAACAGAGATTAGAAAATATTACCTGGGACGAAAGAAATAACCTGAAAAAGCTCAAAAGAAATAACATGAAACTCACAAATAAACACAATAAAAAGAAAGCAAACAAAAACAAATCAAACCAGCAGATAGAGATTACAGATGGAGCGTTAAATCCAGTTTACGTCTCTTATTGCCTTCTCCAAACCAATCTATCCGAGCCATTGTTGAATCAGGCGAATAGACGAATTCTTGGAGTTTATGGATTAACTCCCCTGCAGTTGAAGCTGTAACCAGGATTTGCCTCGCCGACGGTGAGATGAAGTTTTTTTCTACAGCTATATCAAGAAAGGACAACAAACCATCAAAAAAAATATTGACATTTAACAAACCAATGGGTTTCCGATGGATGTTTAGCTGTGCCCAAGAGGTGATTTGAAATATCTCCTCTAATGTACCATAACCACCAGGCAAAGTGATATGAACACTTAAATATGCAAGTTAAATAAGAGTTTAGTTCATCATATTGCATTAATAGTGTCATTAAATTCCTCAACTTAAGCATATTTGTAGCATTTGCATCTTTGGAATTAATTTCTCTTAATTTTGGTTTTGTTACAGGTTCGGTAAAATGGGCATAACTCTCTATTATAGATCAGAATGGTACAATTCTTAATGTTTTGGAAAGCTGATTTAATTGTCTACAAGATTGCGTTTCACAAACATCATCAAATTCGGGCTCTTAGTGAACCAAAATTGGGCTTGAAGTGAACCCATCTACAGTCTCGGCCCAGTCTGACCAGGCCTCAGTATTTGGACCGTATCTCTCAAAATACGTATCCAAATTGTGCAAATCAATAGTTCTAGAAAGCTGAGAGAAATATCTACAACTTTCATGAAGACATGTGATTAAAATTCATAACATTTCGATGTCAAAATTGATGGTCAAAGTCGGTGCCTAATGATCCCAATTATCAAAGATATTTACAACTAATATTTGACAATTATGCCCTTGTAATTTGACAAGTTTGCCCTTGGATGTATCTATAAATAGAGGTGCCTTGTGACCCATGAGGGCATCTTGGCCTTGGCTAGAACATTTTGGCTTTGGCTAGGATCTTGTATTGTGTTTTGTGTGTTTATGTTATTAATGAATTTCCTTTTTCTTACATTTCATTTTCTTTCTATTATAATGTTATTCTAATTTCTCTTTTGCTAAGGTGAAAGGGTGAAACCCTTGATATGAGAATAAGGATTCTCTAACCCTTAATATGTGCTTAATAATCTTAATCTTATAATGTTTATTCAATATGATTTCTATTTAATTTCTTAATCAATCTTGACACCACTCGTAAAGTGGAGGTCTTGATCCATTGTCGACAATCCTTAGCACATCAAATGCTTGGATCCTTTCTAGATGATGTATTGTTCTTCCTTACCGACACGAATCTAGTTAGGAACCTTGATTTGTTGTAAACATATGGTGATTGGCACATTGGATGCTTGAACCCATTTACAAGAAGTGGTATAAATATTGGTAATGAAACAAATATAATTCATATAACTAAAATGGGTTAATTATCCTTATTTGAAATATCAAAGGCGGATCCCCTAACCTTAGCCTTCATTGTATTGTGTTAATTCCTCTTGTATTTTAATTATTCTATTGTTTATGAACTTTTTATTTTATTTACTATGGTAGGTTCTACCACCTTATGAAATTGTTCTTTAATTTAATATGGTTGGTTATACCACCTATTTCCATGGATGGTTTTACCTCCTCTTGCTTTTTGTTTTATATTTAAATGGTCGGTAATACCACCTACCATCTTACATATTTATTGATATTATCTTGTCATTTCTTTGAATTATTCATATCACATTTGTTTAGCTTATAATTTGTAACGCTTAAATTCCCTTCCTCGTGGATCGACCTCGGTCTCACCGGGTTTTATTACTTCGACACTCCTATACTTGGGAGCCAATCCTTTTTCGGATGTGTCAAGTTTTTGGCGCCGTTGCCGGGGAAGGTAAAAATTGGCGTGCAAAATTGTAAGTATTCTCTTTTCTCATTTCTATTTTTATTTTTCTTGTATGTCCGTCTCGTTTCTCTCACCATTGCTATTTTATTTTGTGCATGTGCTCATAATTTTCTTTACTCTTGGCATTAGTTGGTAGAATGTTTGTAGCACTCATTATTCTTGGAAAACATGTCTACCAAACCAAGGATCATTAATGGAGATTACATAAGAAACTGACAGCACAATCATTGCATATGTCTTCCTATTCATGAGCATATATATTCAAACATCTAATCGGATTTCATTCAATTCTTACCCCACTTTCATGGCCTAGATGTTGAAAACCTATTTTTGCATTTGAGAGAATTTAAAGATTTTTGCAATATCTATTGTGACCTAAATTGTAGCATAAACATCTTTAGATTAAAGCTTTTTCCTTTTTCTTTAAAAGATAGAGCTAAAACATGGCTACAAAATCTTAGGTCAGGATCCATTAGTTCATGGGATGAAATGCAACAACAATTTTTGAAAAAATTCTTTCCTCCTTATAGAACAAATTCTCTCAAAGGGCAAATCTTCAATTTCACTCAAAAACAAGGAGAGACCTTTTACCAATGTTGGGATAGGTATAAAGCATTGTTTAATACTTGTCCTCACCATGGTTTGGAAACATGGAGATTAGTTTTAATTTTTTATGAAGGTCTTACACATCAAGCTAGGCAAATGGTAGAATTAATGTGTAATGGACAATTTGAAAATAAAGACCCTGATGAAGCCATGGATTTCCTAGACTTACTAGCAAAAAATGCCCAAAATTGGAACAATGTTGGCACCTATGAGGTACCAAGAACGTCTAGTAGAGGCATATATAACTTTATGGAGAATCATGATCCACATGTTAAATTTACATCCCTAGCTAGGAAAGTCGAGGACTTAGAAATGTGGTCTATGCAAGAAATTGTCTGTCAAACTTGTAATTCTAGTGATCATCCTACGGATGATTGCCCAATTGTGCCTACCTTTAGGAAAAATCTCCATGACCAAACCAATATTTTAAACACTTTCCAAGGGTCAAATCCTAATCCTTACTCACAAAAGTTTGGATGGAAAAATCACTTGAATTTTGATTGGAGGAATGATAATCATGCACAATCTTACCAACCTCCCTTTCAATCATATCAAAATTTTCAAAAATCTCATGATCATGCATCTTATGAGGATCTCGAAGAAACATTAAATTCATTCATTACAAAGCAAGAGGCTTTTAATAGTCAAACTGCTCAAACTATGGCGAACTTGAACGATACTCTTGAAAAGCTTGCATTTGCACTTAGTCCTTATGAGAAAGGTGAGTTTCCATCTCAACTAAAGCCAAACTCCATCAATCCACATGTGAGTAATCCAAGTGGCCAACATCTAGATGAAGATTCGGTAAGTGCTCTTCATGATGGTAAGGTTGATCAAGAACATATTCCTAACCCTTATGAGAAAGATGATGAATCAATCCTAAAGGGTAAGGAAGAGGTTAATCAACTTACACCTGTCTCTTATACACATCTAGATGTGTATAAGAGACAGCCTCATGTCATCATGCAAAGGAACACAACCAAAATTTTGACAATAATGAATTTTTCAAGCATGATGAATGTGAGGAAGCTAATAAGATTAACGTGGAAGACTATATCCAAAATGAGAATTTGTCAAGTCCTTCAGAAATTGGGTTAACTAGTTCATTTGAAGCAAATATGCAACTAGTGCCCATTGCTTCTAAAGAACTTTCATTGCTTGATTTTGTACAGGTGAAAGAGATTAAGAGTTGGGAGCCATGCTTTGAAAAAAGGCAGGAAGAAACATCCACACTCAAGAATGCATGCCTCAAGGACAGACAAACTCAATTAGTGGTAATCTTTTCCATTCTTACAAATAAAGGAAAAAGAAAGGTACCACCTCAATGGCATATTTTTGACCGTGGTAAATCACTTTCGAAGAGATCCCTCTTTTTACATTTCTTTATAATGATTGATCAAATTTTATCCATCTATGCCATATTTTCATTTTTATTTTTATTCTTGATTTTTGCTATCATTTCTAGTTTGTTTTTATTTTATTTTGTGTGCGTTTATTTTAGTTGTGTGTTTTTATTTTATTTCCCGGTCAAGTGGCGGATACGGTACTCCGTGGCTTTTAAAGTCGGTTTTTCAGTTCCTTAAAAACTGTTGATCACCTTGCATCCATTTTCTTTTCTTCTTTCTTATTTTCTTCATAGTCTTGGGAATCTGACTCAAAACGACCCTGTTTGCCAGTTTATAAGAAAACTGGATGGGAAGCATATCCCCAACTCATAGAAGTTGTTTAAGCCGTTTCTGGACGTAAAACCAGAGGAAGATGTGAGCCACAGTCACAACTACCTATACATATGCATGTGTGCCATCAATTTTAAATTTCTTGTCTTATATTTTTAGCATTTTATTTTATGAGTCTTTCAGGTCATCTCTCTTGAATAACAGAAGCTTCAGGTAATGTCCCCTATACTTTATCTCTCTACATTTAAACATTGAGGACAATGTTTCATTTGGTTGGGGGGAAGGATAGTAGACATAAGTGTGTCTTGAAATTTTATTTTTTCTTGCAAAAAAAAAAAAAAAGCGAGTTAGTAATTAGATTCAGAGTGCGGTGTAAGGAGTTCAAATCCTTTTGAGACGCATTCTGGGTCAGGAATGGCAGAGTAGGGAGGGCCAGTTTGAACTCTTGAAACCCATTCTAACCAATTTGTCATTTTATTTTGATCTTGTGAACTCATTTAGCTAACTTGATATTATTTAGTCTTGATTTTTGAATTTTATAACAAGGAGGTTTTATTCATTTCACTTTGAATTATTCAAATCTATGAACTCTCACAACCTTATCATTTAAAAAAAAAAATTTGTGTGCTTATGTACTCATTAAGCAAGTATTCATGAACCTTTCTTCACACACACACACATACCTTGATGCATGATTGTGGGTGGCAAAATGAGATGTTGTAATGTTTGAGTTTTTTTGTTTTGTTTAGGATAACAACACAAAGGAAGGGGAAGGTTAAAAAAAAAGCAAAAAAAAAAAGTAAAAAAAAAGAAAAAAAAGGAAGAGAAAGCAATTGTGGATAAGTTTGGTCTCGCAGCCTCCTTAATTCGAGCAATTAAGCCCGAGGGGTGCCTCAACACCTAATACCCTAAGACTAACTGGTTTGGGAGCTATTGGCCCAAAGCTCGCTACATGGATTAAGGAGAAAGCTTAATGTGATTGAACATTGCACCATCCACAAGTTTCTAAGCAAAAATAAAGCATTGGCAACCCGAGTCGTTAAGCTCGTAGGGGTGTCTTAACACCTAATGCCCTAAGGCCAACTGGTCTGGGAGTCATTAGCCTAAGGCTCGCTATATGGGTTAAAGATGCATTCCTACAAAAAAAAAAGAGAAAAAAATATATATATATATATAATGAATAAATGCCCCTTACCTAAGGTTGTTAGCCTTAACAAATATTAGAACCGATATGGCTTCTTTCTAATAAGCCCCATAATCATGTGTCGACTGAGCACAAAAAGAAGGTTTATTGATATCTTGACTGAAGGGTACGTGAGTCATAAAAAAAAAAAATCAGTTGAGAGTTTGTTTATTTGGATAAAATCAAGGAGAGTGCAATAATGACCACCTTGGATGTTAAATTCTATAAATCACTTCTAAATAATAACGCTTTAATTGCTAGGGACTAGCAATAAGCTAGTTAGGGGGTGTGATGAACACTTAAATATGCATGTTTAATAAGAGTTTAGTTCATCATATTGCATTAATAGTGTCATTAAATTCCTCAACTTAAGCATATTTGTAGCATTTGTATCTTTGGAATTAATTTCTCTTAATTTTGGTTTTGTTACAGGTTCGGTAAAATGGGCATAACTCTCTATTTATAGATCAGAATGGTGCAATTCTTAATGTTTTGGAAAGCTGATTCAATTGTCTACAAGATTGTATTCACAAGCATCATCAAATTCAGGCTCTTAGTGGACCAAAATTGGGCTTGAAGTGAACCCATCTACAGTCTCGGTCCAGTCTGACCAAGCCTCAGTATTTGGACCGTATCTCTCAAAATACGTATCAAATTGTGCAAATCAATATATTCTAGAAAGCTGAGAGAAATATCTACAACTTTCATGAAGACATGTGATTAAAATTCACAACATTTCGATGTCAAAAATTGATGGTCAAAGTCGGTGCCTAATGATCCCAATTGTCAAAGATATTTACAACTAATATTTGACAATTATGCCCTTGTAATTTGACAAGTTTGCCCCCGGATGTATCTATAAATAGAGGTGTCTTGTGACCCATTAGGGCATCTTGGCCTTGGCTGGAACATTTTGGCTTTGGCTAGGATCTTGTATTGTGTTTTGTGTGTTTATGTTATTAATGAATTCCTTTTTCTTGCATTTTATTTTCTTTCTATTATAATGTTCTTCTAATTTCTCTTTTGCTAAGGTGAAAGGGTGAATCCCTTGATATGAGAATAAGGATTCTCTAACCCTTAATATGTGCTTAATAATCTTAATCTTATAATGTTTATTCAATATGATTTATATTTAATTTCTTAATCAATCTTGACAACACTCGTAAAGTGGAGGTCTTGATCCATTGTCGACAATCCTTGGCACATCAAATGCTTGGATCCTTTTTAGATGATGTATGGTTCTTCCTTAACGACACAAATTTAGTTAGGAACCTTGATTTGTTGTAGACATATGATGATTGGCACATTGGATGCTTGAACCCATTTACAAGAAGTGGTATAAATATTGGTAATGAAACAAATATAATTCATATAACTAAAATGGGTTAATTATCCTGATTTGAAATATCAAGGGCGGATCCCCTAACCTTAGCCTTCATTGTTATTGTGTTAATTCCTCTTGTATTTTAATTAGTCTATTGTTTATGAACTTTTTATTTTATTTACTATGGTAGGTTCTACCACCTTATGAAATTGTTCTTTAATTTACTATGGTTGGTTATACCACCTATTTCCATGGATGGTTTTACCTCCTCTAGCTTTTTGTTTTATACTTGAATGGTCGGTAATACCACCTACCATCTTACATACTTGTTGATATTATCATGTCACCTCTTTGAATCATCCATATCACATTTGTTTAGCTTATAATTTATAACGCTTAAATTCCCTTCCTCGTGGATCGACCCCGGTCTCACCGGGTTTTATTACTTCGACACTCCTATACTTGGGAGATAATCCTTTTTCGGATGTGTCAAATAGCTCCCAAACCAGTTGGTCTTAGGGTATTAGGTGTTAAGGCACCCCTCGGGCTTAATTGCTCGAATTAAGGAGGCTACGAGACCAAACTTTATCCACAATTGCTATTTTTTTTCTTTTTTTTTCTTTTTTTTGCTTTTTTTTAACTTTCCCTTTCCTTTGTGTTGTTATCCTAAACAAAACAAAAGAACTCAAACATTACAACATTTCATTTTGCCACCCACAATCATGCATCAAGGTATGTGTGTGTGTGTGTGAAGAAAGGTTCATGAATACTTGCTTAATGAGTACATAAGCACACAATTTTTTTTTATTTAAATGATAAGGTTGTGAGCGTTCATAGATTTGAATAATTCAAAGTGAAATGAATAAGACCTCCTTGTTATAAAATTCAAAAATCAAGTCTAAATAATATCAAGTTAGCTAAAATGAGTTCATAAGATCAAAATAAAATGACAAATTGGTTAGAATGGGTTTCAAGAGTTCAAAATGGCCCTCCATACTCTGCCATTCCTGACCCAGAATGCGTCTCAAGAGGATTTGAACTCCTTACACCGCACTCTGAATCTAATTACTAACTCGCTTCTTTTTTTTTTTTGCAAGAAAAAATAAAATTTCAAGACACACTTATGTCTACTATCCTTCCCCCCCAACCAAATGAAACATTGTCCTCAATGTTTAATGTAGAGAGATAAAGTATAGGAGACATTACCTGAAGCTTCTGTTATTCAAGAGAGATGACCTGAAAGACTCATAAAATAACATGCTAAAAATAAAATAAAAGACAAAAAAATTACAAACGGAGATTCAAATCCAATTTGCACTTTTTGTTTTGCCCTCCTGCCCAATTAATTTGAGTACTAGCTGGGTCAGGTTCATACTCAACTTCTTGTAATTTGTCAAGTAACTCACCAGCAGAAGTGGCAGAAACAAGGA
Source organism: Boswellia sacra (assembly GCA_013180625.2). NCBI lineage: Eukaryota > Viridiplantae > Streptophyta > Magnoliopsida > Sapindales > Burseraceae > Boswellia > Boswellia sacra. Next base: position 11,453 of record SNVD02004569.1, on the reverse strand, counting down.
TTTGTCTCGCCCAATGTGGGATAAAATTTTGTTCTACAGCTGTATCAACAAAACTTATTAAAGGATCAAAAAAATTGTTAACATTCAACAAACCTATGGGTTTTTGATGGAGATTCAGTTGGGCCCAAGAGGCAATTTGAAAAATTTCTTCAAGAGTGCCAAAACCACCTGGTAAAGCAATAAAGGCATCTGAATTGATGAGCATATGTGCCATGCGTTCATTCATAGAGGAGACCTGTAACTCCTTCCCAACCGTTTTTCCAACAATGCTTTTTACAGCCAAAGCTTTAGGAATAACTCCTAACACTTGACTACCTCCTACATGTGCAGCTGTTGATACGCAACCCATTAACCCGAGGTTACCTCCCCCATAAACCACATGAATCTTTCTTTCAGCCAGTAGTCTACCAAGGTAATTTGCTACTTCTATAAACTCCTCACTTTTACCCGGTTGAGATCCACAGAATACACATATCCTTTGGATTCGACGTTTTGAAGTTCCCTCCATGTCTATGTAACTCTCTAACTATGTGTGAAGAAGAGAACAAGACATGTGGTATTTATGGAGTGCAAAAAGGTCTGCTAATGATGATATCTATCTAGGTAGCTCGATTGTTTGTTGAAAAAGTTGACAATAATGCACAAAAATTCAAAAGATGATGAAATAAGACACATAAGTCAAACAAAAGATACAAATTCAAAAATGACAGCTATGAGGTATTAAAATTCAAAAATGATGGCACGCATGCATATGTACAGGTAGTTGTGACTGTGGCTAACATCTTCCTCTGGTTTTACGTCCAGAAACGGCTTAAACACCTTCTATGAGTTGGGGATATGCTTCCCATCCAGTTTTCTTATAAACTGGCAAACAGGGTCGTTTTGAGTCAGAGTCCCAAGACTATAGCGTTCCTGCTCATCTCGGAATTGTGTCCACAAATTAAAAATTTCACGCTGCACAAGTCCACAAGAATGCGTCTCAAGAGTCACTCGGATATCATCCAAGGACTCCTTACTCAGTCCATCTTTGATGAACTGTAGCTTATCCTCTCGATTGTTAGACAAATATTCCAAAGAGCGGCAACGCTGGTTACAAGTCTATCTTGCACATTTGTGACAAACTTGTAACCTTTTTGCTCTTGGCTTTTTGGCATAAGAGCTTTTTCCCAAACCTGGCATATGGGAAACAAGATTATCTGAAAACTCACAAGAGAATCGAACCTTGGCTTCAAATAACCATCTTAAATCAGCAGGAATACCCTTACGCATCAACAACCTTAGTCTTTCTGCACGAGCTTTATAAATTTTAAGCAAATCATTTTGAGGAAGAGAGGGAAAATGTTTGTGCAATTTTGAGAGAATGGTATCCATGTGAAGAAAATGAGAGAGAAGAAAGAAAATGGATGCAAGCAACAGTTTTTAGGGAACTGAAAAACCGACTTTAATAGTCACGGAGTACCGTATCCGCCACCTGACCGGGAAAAATCAATCCTTAAAAAGGATCGACTAAAGCAATGGACTCTTCATTTTGGTCAAAATTTTCAAAGAATAGTTTTAACCGTTGTCCATTAACTTTAAACACATTACCATTCTTTGGGTTCTCAATTTCAACTGCTCCATGAGGGAAAACATTTTTAACAATAAAAGGCCTAGCCCAACGAGATCGAAGTTTACCTGGAAACAAATGCAATCTTGAATCATACAAAAGAACTTTTTGTGAAGGTTCAAAAGATTTTCTAACAATGGATTTGTCATGAAAAACCTTCATTTTTTCTTTGTAGATTTTAGAATTTTCATAAGCTTCATTCCTGATTTCTTCAAGTTCACTCAGTTGGAATTTACGTAATTTGCAAGCATCATTCAAATTTGTGTTGAATGTTTTAATGGCCCAATAAGCTTTATGCTCAAGTTCCACAGGCAAGTGACAAGGTTTTCCATAAACTAGTCTATAAGGAGACATTCCTAATGATGTTTTAAAAGCAGTTCGGTAAGTCCAAAGTGCATCACTAAGTCTTAAAGACCAATCTTTATGATTTGGGTTAACCGTTTTTTCTAAGATCTGTTTTATCTCCCTATTAGCTAATTCAACTTGTCCACTTGTTTATGGATGATAAGGTGTAAAAATTTTATGGGTTATTCCATATTTCTTCATTAAGGTTTCAAATAGTTTATTACAAAAATGCGTACCCCCATCACTAATAATGGCTCGAGGAATTCCAAATCTACTCAAGATATTCTCTTTCAAGAATTTGACAACTGTTTTGTGGTCATTGTTTTGACATGGAGTTGCCTCGACCCATTTTGAAACATATTCTACTACAACAAGGATATACACAAAACCAAATGACGGTGGAAAGGGTCCCATAAAATCAATACCCCAACAATCAAAGATTTCAACAACAAGAATGGGATTCAAAGGCATCATGTTTCTTTTTGACATGGATCCCAATTTTTGACAATTTTCACACGTTTGCAAAATGCATGTGCATCTTTAAATAAGGTGGGCCAATAAAGTCCACATTGTAAGATCTTAGCAGCTGTTTTTTCTAGATGAAAAATGTCCTCCACATGCTTCAGAATGACAAAAGTTAATGACACTACTTACCTCATTGTCGGGTATGCATCTTCTCATTATTTGGTCTGGACAATCTTTGAACAGATATGGGTCATCCCAGTAAAAATTTTTCACCTCGGTTAAAAATTTTCTTTTGTCTTGAGCATTCCAATGAGGTGGCATTTTTCCTGTCGCAAGAAAATTTACAATGTTAGCAAACCAAGGTACAGTAGCAACAGAAAATAAAAATTCATCAGGAAAAGAATCATTGATAGGTGAAGTTTCAATTAATGTCTCTGTCGTTAGTCTTGAAAGATGATCGGCAACGACATTTTCGGCTCCTTTCTTATCCTTTATTGTGATGTTGAATTCTTGGAGCAATAAGATCCACCGTATCAATCTAGTTTTTGCATCCTGTTTAGTCATTAAATATCTCACAGCTGCATGGTCAGTGTAAACTTCCGTTAGAGACACCCACATGACCTAAAACAATTCCTGAAGTGACCATATAATAGACATTTTTCCCAATTCAAATAACCTTTTTCTACACCCCTTTTTAGGACTTTTTTTTCTAAATTTTCAAGACAATTATCAAAAGAGTTTCCAAAGACAGTTAAATCATCCATGAAAACTTCTAAACAATGCTCAACCATGCCACTGAAAATGCTTAACATGCATCTTTGAAAAGTGGCTGGGGCATTACAAAGTCCAAAGGGCATTCTCCTAAATGCAAAAGTGCCAAAGGGGCACGTGAATGTGGTCTTTTCTTGGTCTTCAAGTGCAATGGGGATTTGATAGTAGCCTGAGTATCCATCAAGAAAGCAGTAGTAGGGGTTTCCTGCTACTCTTTCAAGAATTTGGTCCAGGAAGGGTAAGGGAAAATGGTCTTTTCTAGTGACAGCATTTAATTTTCTATAATCAATGCACATCCTCCAACTAGATGAGACACGAGTTGGCAATAATTCACCCTTTTCATTTTAAACTACTGTAATGCCAGATTTCTTAGGTACTACTTGTGTAGGGCTTACCCACTTACTATCAGAAATATGATAGATAATTCCCACATCAAGTAGTTTGAGAACTTCAGCCCTAATGACCTCTTTCATGTGTGGATTTAATCTCCTTTGAGGTTGTTGAGATGTTTTGGCATTTTCCTCTAAATGTATTCTATGTGTGCAAATTAAAGGGTTAATGCCTTTTATATCTTTTAAAGTCCACCTAATTGCATTTTTATGCCTTTTAAGCACTTCTATCAACTTACCTTGTTGCTCGCATGTGAGGGATGAAGAAATTACCACCGGATATGTCTGATTCTCCCCAAGATATGCATATTTCAGTCCTTCATGTAAGGGCTTCAGTTCTAGCTTATGAGCTTCATCTTCCTTGCTTTCATTCATTTGCCCCAATTCTTCAAATCTTGATTTTGAGCCTTTTTTCCATCACCTGTGCACAATCCAATAAAGAGCATATATCAGAAAAGATCAGACTCTAGTTCCATTGCTTGATTCTATGAATTCACTAGAGAAGTTTTCCAAAGGTCAGAAAGAACCTCCTTTTGGATGGATCTTCCACAATTAGATTCAATTACATTGGCCTCGTCAATTTCATCTTCTTCTTCATTTTGTTGTTTGCACATATTAAAAACATTAAGTTCCAATTTCATGTTCCCAAATGATAGCTTCATGACTCCATTCTTGCAATTAATCAAAGCCTTAGAGATAGCTAGAAATGGATGCCTTACAATAATAGGAATTGAATTACATACTTCCACTGGTTGTGTGTCCAAGATGATAAAATCCACTGGATAAATGAATTTATCAACTTGACCTAACACATCTTTTACTACTCCTCTTGGCACTTTAATTGATCTAGCCCAACAACAGTGTCACAGAAGTTGGTTTTAACTCACTCTAGATTGAGTTTTTGAAAAACCGAGTATGGAAGCAAAATTCACACTAGCACCAGATCAAGTAAAGCTTGTTCAATTTTATGGTCTCCAATAACACATGAAATTGTAGGACAACCTGGATCCTTATATTTCACTATATTATTATTTTGAAGAATAACACTTACTTGCTCGGCTAGAAAGGCCTTCTTTTTCACATTCAGTTTTCTTTTTACAGTGCACGAGTCTTTCAAAAATTTTGCATAAGAAGGTACCTGTTTGATCACATCAAGCAAGGGAATGTTGACCTTTACCTGTTTGAAAATTTCAAAGATTTCAGAACTGTGAGTTTGCTTCTTTTGTGTGTCTAATGCTTGAGGAAATGGAGGCACAGATGAGGATATGGTTTCCTCTTCGCTAGGTGTTGATTTAGCAGCCTCTTCCTGCCCTTTAGAGATCGATTCTTCTTCTTTCTCACAAGGGTTTGAATAATGTTTTTCAACAACCTTAACCTTGCGAAGGGTCCCTGACTGACTTAGCGTGAATCAAATAAATGGTTTATTTGAACTCCTGCATTTGAGTTAGATTGATCTGGTTTTGCAATGTTTTAGAGGAAATTTTCCCTTCTCGTTGCATGCTAACTGTACATTTAAATTTTTTGCAAGTTTCTTCTGACACATTTGCTAGTGTTTGAGCGTTTGACTATTGACCAGTCTCTTGCTTTGTAATGAGGAATGCAATGTTTCCTTCAAAGTCATTCCTAGGAGAGGAGCATATGCATATCATGAGTAATTTTTAAAATTTTTGTCGTGTTTGAAAAGGACTTTGTGAAGATTGTGCATGATTGTCATTTTTCCAAACTAACAATTTGGATATTTCTCCAACCAGGATTGTAGTTTATGAATATGGATTGTGATTTGGCCTTTTGAAGTGTTCAAGGCATTGGCTTGTTCATGGAGACATTCCCTAAAGGCAAGCAAAGTTGGGCAATTATCAGTAGAATGGTCATTGTCATCACAAATGTTACAGACATTTTCTTGAATAGAATTCAATTGACCACTCTTTTTCATTTTTAAAGCCTCGACTTTTCTAGCTAGGGATGCATATTTGGCTTGAAGGTCATGGTCTTCCCTAAGTTTGTAAATACCTCTATTGGATGTCGAGGTTGGCGTCTTGCTTGGTACCTTATAGGTGCCAGCAGTGTCCCAATTTTGTGCCTTTTCTGCCAAGGAATCTAGGAAGTCAAGTGCTTCCTCATGATCTTTTTCTTTAAATTCTCCATTACACATTAATTCTACTAGTTGCCTATCTTGAGGTGTTAACCCTTCATAGAAATGTGCAACTATTCTCCAAGTTTCAAACCCATGGTGAGGACAGGTATTAAGTAGTTCCTTATACCTATCCCAACATTGGTAAAGGGTTTCTCCTTGTCTTTGAGAGAAATCAGAAATTTGTCTTTTAGGAGAATTTGTTCTATGGGTAGGAAAAAATTTTTTTAAAAATTGTTGTTTCATCTCATCCCATGAACTGATGGAATTCGACCTCAAATTTTGTAGCCATGTTCTAACTTTATCTTATAAAGAAAAAGGAAAAAGCTTTAATCTAATGGTGTTTATGCTACAATTTGGGTCAGTGTAGGAGCTACATACCTCTTCAAAGAGTTTCAAGTGCGACTATGGGTTCTCCATGTCAAGGCCATGAAAAGTGGGTAGAAGTCGAACAAAACTTGGTTTGAAATTGAAATGGATTGAATCTGGAGGGGAAACTACACAAGATGGTGCACTAGTCCTTACCGGATTCATGTAGTCTTTGAGGGTTCTTCGTTGGTTTTGATCATTTTGTTGCGAACGGTTGTCCCTTTCATCCGTGAATATTTCCTCATGATTGTTGGCCATGTTTTCTAAGGAAGATGATGTTTTTCTAACAAGTCTACCACTAGATGTTCGTGACCAAATTTTCATGCAAGAAAGAGAGAAGAAAAGAGAGTAAAAGATGAACACACAAAAAAAATAAAAAATTTTAGAGCTAAGATGAGAAAAGAGAAGACTTACAATTTTTTTCAACGCCAATTTTTACCTCCCCTTCCCCGGCAACGGCGCCAAAAACTGACACATCCACAAAAAGGTTGTCTCCCAATTCATAGGAGGTGTCCGAAGTAATCAACCCGTGAGACCGGGGTCGAATCCATGAGGAAAGGGATTTTAGCGTTACAAATTATAAGATAAGCAAATATGATATGAATAATTCAAAGAAATGACAAGATAATATCAATAAATATGTAAGATGGTAGGCGGTATTACCGACCATTCAAATACAAAACAAAAAGCAAGAGGAGGTAAAACCATCCATGGAAATAGGTGGTATAACCAACTATAGTAATTTAAAGAGGAATTAACACAATAGAATTTCATAAGTTGGTAGAACCTACCATAGTAAATAAAATAAAAAGTTCATAAACAATAGAATAATTAAAAAAACAAGAGGAATTAACACAATAATAATGAAGGCTAAGGTTAGGGGATCCGCACTTGATATTTCAAATAAGGATAATTAACCCATTTTAGTTATATGAATTATATTTGTTTCATTACCAATATTTATTCCACTTCTTGTAAATGGGTTCAAGCATCCAATGTGCCAATCACCATATGTCTACAACAAATCAAGGTTCCCAACTAGATTCGTGTCGGTAAGGAAGAACCATACATCATCTAGAAAGGATCCAAGCATTTGATGTGCCAAGGTTTGTCGACAATGGATCAAGACCTCCACTTTACGAGTGGTGTCAAGATTGATTAAGAAATTAAATATAAATCATATTGAATAAGCATTATAAGATTAAGATTATTAAGCACATATTAAGGGTTAGAGAATCCTTATTCTCATATCAAAGGTTTCACCCTTTCACCTTAGCAAAAGAGAAATTAGAAGAACATTATAATAGAAAGAAAATAAAATGCGAGAAAAAGGAAATTCATTAATAACATAAACACACAAAACACAATACAAGATCCTAGCCAAAGCCAAAATGTTATAGCCAAGGCCAAGATCCCTAATGGGTCACAAGACACCTCTATTTATAGATACATCCAGGGGCAAACTTGTCAAATTACAAGGGCATAATTGTCAAATATTAGTTGTAAATATCTTTGACAATTGGGATCATTAAGCACCAACTTTGACCATCAATTTTGACATCGAAATGTTGTGAATTTTAATCACATGTCTTCATGAAAGTTGTAGATATTTCTCTCATATTTCTAGAACATATTGATTTGCACAATTTGGATATGTATTTTGAGATATACGGTCCAAATACGGAGGCCTGGTCAGACTGGACTGAGACTGTAGATGGGTTCACTTCAAGCCCAATTTTGGTCTACTAAGAGCCCGAATTTGATGATGCTTGTGAAATGCAATCTTGTAGACAATTGAATCAGCTTTCCAAAACATTAAGAATTACACCATTATGATCTATAAATAGAGAGTTATGCCCATTTTACTGAACCTGTAACAAAACCAAAATTAAGAGGAATTAATTCCAAAGATGCAAATGCTACAAATATGCTTAAGTTGAGGAATTTAATGACACTATTAATGCAATATGATGAACTAAACTCTTATTAAACATGCATATTTAAGTGTTCATCATGTAGCAATATGTGAGTGTTGAAGAAGGATTTGTTCTATGGCTTTCTTATCCTGCACGACTTCCATTCTGACCTATTAATGAGCTTTTAAGCAGGAAGAAGGGTAGATGAAAGGTCTCTGAAATTTGTTTCTCTTAGTCGACAAGTAGGGAGAGAGATTGCGTTCAATGCTATTGAGAATGACAACAGGTTGGCTTCTTGTCTTGTTTTTTTGTTTGCTTACACTTATTTATAAGCTCTTTTTTTTTTGTTATTTTTGTTGTTATGAAACTAGAATGTCTTTAAATGTTACAGAAGTCATTATGAAGACTTCGCATGTGTAAACTTTATTATTTTCTTTGAATTGGATTGTGTGGGTATTTTTGGAAAGTGAGTGTTTGAGTCGTTGTACGTGTCATGAGTAGTAAGGTATGTGCTCAGATTTCATAATTCTTTACTGGTTGATGGTGATTAAGTCATGATCAGTAGAAAGTTTATATCTTTACACATTTTTTTAGAGTTGCAACTGATTCAAAAACCCATGAATGGTTTGTTGTTTAAACATGTTATTCGTATGTATTTGATAGCGATATAGTTATTGACAATAGTTAGTTTGAATTATTCCATGTTATTGGTGTTGGTTTCATTTTTGCTTGCTTATTCGTTTTAAGATGTAGTACGGATGTCCAAGTAATGGGTTTGTCATAGAGAATGGAAAGTTTTCTGCATTTATTTGATGTTGTATGCTTTTTCATTTTTAACATTGTAGTGGGTATGTATTTTAGGGTGATTTAGTGATATACTGTGGGAAGTATTAATTTTGGTATGCATTTGTGTTTGGTTGAATAATTTTTTGTAGTTTTGTACCAATGGGCGATAGCCACAAAAGTTTATATTTCTATACGTCATGTAAACTTTATGTCTTCGTAATAGTTTGCATGTGGAGTTTGAATCAATAAGTTGTACATTGTTGCATGGCTAGTCAAATTTAAATCTCTATAGATACTATTACGAGGCTTTTCATATTAATTTTAACAAATTTCGTATTTCTTTATTTATTCAATGAAGTGACAATGTTGCCTTTACTAGCTAAAGTTCATATATTAGGAGAGGATCATAATCTAGCTTTCTTTGATCTTGATGAATGCAATCTAGTCTCCATATTATCTAGGGCTAAAGTGAAGGCTAGACTGAGTGCAGTGATAGAGGAGAACGAAAATGTCAGCCTTCATATCATATTTTCATGGAATGGACAATCCTACCACTTGAAGTTTGATGAGGAGGTAATGTGAGTATTGGAATTTTTCTTATGGTTTTATGCCCTAGTGATGATAGCCAAAGACAACAATCAAAAGCTTTTCCTAACTTACATGGACACCGACAATCAAACACCAAGAATGGGGTAGAAAAGCCAAGTAGGTTTAGGATCGATGCAGTATGAGTTCTTTTTGTTTATTGGTGGGGGCGCTTGGGGTGTTAGAAAGGTAGTGGTTGAGACCCTATGAATTATGTTTGCTTAACATATCATGGATAAACATTCACAGTAAGGTCACCGAAGGGTTGGAAAGGGGGTAGGAGGCCCTATCCTTAGGGGTGCGGAGGCAACGCCCCTGACTTGAAATAGTAAGCATCAAAATTAGGTTTACCGCCCCTGACTTGAAATGGTAAGTGTCAGAATTAGGGTTGGTACCTGTAAGCTAGGGCTAGTGCCTCTAGCATTTTAGGCGTGTGCCTCTAACATTACAAGTGCACGCCGTTAGGCAGATGTGACGTTTGTAACCTCTGAAACCCTAGTGACACTACTTGTTAAGGTGCATGCCTATAACCTTAAGGCGCGCGCCTGTGGCTATAATCCCATATCAAGAAAATAGCTCATTTTCAAGCTCTTGAGAGCCTATATAAAAAAACCCAACCGTTGGTTGTTGGTAAGCAATTTTGGTGAAAAAATACCAAAAAACTCATATATTGAGGGATTCTAAATAATTTTTAGAGACTTTCTTCAGTGTAAAGATCCTTCAGTATTTTTTTAGTCTCTTTAGCATCCTTTGAGGAATTCTAGGGCATTGGTGCTAGTCAAAGATTCGGATTTCGATTAAATTTGGAATTTGGTAAGTTTTTTGAGGGCATTCTCTTTAGTTTAAATATTCTATTTAGTTTAGTTTGCCATGTTTAAGCATAATTTGAAATGATTATGCCATGCTTAGTTTAGGATTAGTTTAGTTAATTAGTAGTTAATTGTCATGTTTATTTTAGTATTAGAGGTTTAATTAAGCATGTTTTGTAGATTAATTACATAGTTAATTAGTTGATAATTTGTCATTAATTAGTAGTTAATTATGCATGATTAGTAAATAATTATTTATTAATTTGTAGTTAATTATGTTATCAATTAGTGGTTAATTATGTGATGTTTAGATGATAATTAGGCATGTTTAGTGTTGTTGATTAATGATTTATGGTGTCATAATTAGTACAGAAACCGCACATTTAGATTAATATATATTTTAATCATACCTATTACTATTAATGCCCCTATTTAACGATGGAAAAACAAGCTAGAAACTTCTTTTGTTTATGATTATTCAATTTATTTTACCGCAATTATTATGAGAAATTGTTGTAATTCTCAATCCCTTCTCTCATGTTTGATGGCAATGTAATTCTCCTCCCTCTTTCTGTGTATGTATATAAACTATCAACTCCTCATGTGTGATAAATGGATAAAAAAGGTTGTGTGTATAACAAAACTTAGGATTTAGAGAGGATAACATTTGTGACCTAGAACCTAGATCTTAGTAAACCCAGAAAGTAGGTCGGAATAACGTCCGAACGGGTGTGACCTGTACCTAACTTCTCAAACTCATCTCTGAAGGGGTGATGAGTAGTTAGAGCTTCAACACAGAAAATTAGAATGCTTTGTTGATTATGTTTTCAGAGTATTTTATTTACGTATGAGAGGTTATGATCATGCATGAATTGTGTTTATATCTGTTTGAATTAGTATTCACTCGAGAGAACTTGTAAATTATGAGGTAAAATTTTTAATTAATTTGAAACCATCAAGATGTTTAACATTTTACAGGAACAATGGAGAAATCCCCAGTGAGTCAGAGAATCAACGACATAATGAGAGTTCCTCAATGAGGAGCATGACCAATGCAAAAGAAGCAAGGAAGACGAACGCAAAATCTAAAAATATCAAATGAAGAATTTTCTTTAGTAGATAAGAGAAGATCAAAGAAGCATGAAGAATACCTATAAGAAGGGCATGAAACCCAACGAATGCAACATCTAAAGAGATCAATAAAAAAATGAAAAATACTTACCCGAAGGCATGAAGGATGAAAAGGTCTAAAGACCACGAGGAGGGCATGAAAGATGTTTT
>SNVD02004568.1:0-20286 GCA_013180625.2 Boswellia sacra | reverse complement strand
TGGAGCTAGTTGTGGTGCTGGCTGTGGTTCCATTTGAAATGATTGCTGCACTCTTGATTGAGTGAAACCTGGTGGCTGATTTGGTATGGCATTTGGAGTGATTGGTTGATGATTACTATAACTTTGGCTTGGTTGTCCTAGAAATTCACCCATGGCAGTGGCTTGTTCCGAATCTCCTTCTTGCAAAGTTGGACACATGTCGGTTGGATGCTCCGTGGTAGAATATATCCACATACATAAGATTGATGCATATGTCCTACAACCATTTTTTTACAAGAGAGGTAAGCTCAGAAAGTTGTTGTTCAATGTTCGCGGGTACTTACCTCATTTACTCTCTATTGGTAGTTGTGGCTCAAATTGGCCGCTGAATTGTTGGGAGTTTGCTGCCATGTGCCCTAATCAAACGTCTTGCCAACATTCGGTGTTTATTAACCAGTATCCACCACTAGCAGCATCAATGATTCTCCTTTCCATTGGTAGGAGACCCTCATAGAAATATTGAATTAGGAGTCCATCACTAATTTGATGGTTTGGACAGCTAGCACATAATCTTCTAAATCTCTCCAAATATTCATGAAGTGATTCTCCATTGTGTTGTCGAATGCCACTAATATCTTTTTTTATGTTTATAACTTCGAAGTGGGAAAGTATTTCTCTAAAAAGAGTTTACTTATCTCATTCCACGTGGTAATGGTACCCGATGGTAGATAGTATAGCCAATCTTTCGCCGAATCTGCTAATGAGAATGGAAAAGCTCTCAATTTTATTTGCTCCTCAGACACGCCAGTTGGCTTCATACTTGAGCATACCACATGAACTTCTCTGAGGTATTTGATAGGATCCTCTCCTGCAAAACCATGAAATGTAGGCAAGAGACGAATTAGTCCAGATTTAAGCTCAAATTCTACCTCAAAATTGGTGCTTATGCATAGCGGTTGTTGATCAATAATTGGAGCGGCTAACTCCTTAAGAGTCTGATCGTTTTCCATCGCCATTGCTTCCGATTCAGATTTGATTGAACTGCAAGAAGATGGGAGGGAAGTATGTCGTGCAAGGTCAAATTATGGAGGTGGAGTTGAAATTGACCGATTTAGCCTTAAATTCGAGGATTGAAGAAACTCCTTAATTCTCTTAAGTCGTTGATCCGCTTCTCCATCAGACATAAAAGCCTAAACACAAACAATCAGGAAATAACAATCAAGAATCAGTACTAAAAACAGAATAACAAATTGATTAGAAAATCAATCCCCGGCAACGGCGCCAAAAACTTGATGAGTTCGAAACTAGCAAGTATACTAGTCGCACAAGTAATAAAGTGATAAGTAAGATATCGTTCCCACGAGGATTGATTCTAATTGAATTTGTTATTTTACAGCCACAACAGAACAAATGGGGGGTTTTGTGATTGATTAACTAAGTGAAATAATAATGCAAACAAAGAATAACAAAACAGAAAGTTAATTCGAATGAAAAATCAATGAGAGAAACCTGGTTAATGGATCCTTCTCTACCACAAGATATGGATTTGCGAATTAATTGTAGAATTGTCATCCAATTACACCATTGAAATTACCAACCGTAGATAACAACAAGCTCTGTTATCCCAATCTTTCTTACTTTGTTGTTAAATAAAACAGGCTCTTTATTTAATCTCTATCCATTAAACAACCTAGAACAAGCTCTCTAAATGTAATTCAATGGATGCATTACGATAAGAAAGATAGGTTGATCTAAGCAATAAACACACAAGCTCGGATTATTTAACTTAGGTTGTATTCTCCAATTGCAATCTCTGATCACAATTTTGCTACTAAGGATTAGCAATTCAAGACAATTACGGATCAAGATTTCTAGTCTAGCAATAGACAATATCCAGAGTATATTCAGTTGGCCACCCAAATACCTGTCTCTTATACACATCTAGATGTGTATAAGAGACAGATACAAGCAACTTCAATTAGAGAATTGGATAACAACTTCTTGCACAATCAACTTACAAAAACCATATCAGAGGCTTTGAAATCACCCTCAACCAATTCAGATTCAGTTACACATGATTAAGAACGTGGTAAATACAATACAACATGGAGACATTCCAGAAAATGAAAGGGAAGGGAAAAACTTAGCAAATTTGATGTAATTCTCTTTGGAATGTAGTTCTTCCTCTTTCCAAGCTTCCTTTCTCCTTCAAGAACTCCAGGAGATGAAAGAATTCCAGAGCTGCAGCCTCCCACACGTTCTCCCCTCTTCAAGTTATGAAAATAAAACCCTAAAATGAGTTTAAATACTATGCTACAGTAACCTGCTACAGTGTCCCGTATTATACATGCTACAGTGATTCGTGGAATTACATTCTATACTTCTCACACTGTTTTGATTATAACTTTTGGTACACTGAATGGATTTATAAACCGTAAATTTCTCCAGAAAATAGACTTCGAGAGCTTTCCAACGGTATATAATATGTCGTCGGGTTCATTGTATATCAATACAATAAATCCGAGAAGATCACTGACTAGCAGAGGTGAAAATGAAGGGTTTTACTCCATTTTTGTGCAAGTTGCTCCAAAACTCCTACAAACATCAAAACCACACAAAAACATAAAAATACCAAGGAATATAGCAAAGAAACATGGACGAATTAATATGAAAATGATATATAAATAGACACTTATCAAGCTGCTGTTGTAAACTCTCCATCTTTACCGAATTGCGATCCACAAAATACACATATATTTTGGAATCGTCGAATTGGTGCTTTCTCCATTTCTAATAAAAGTGCCTCATAAAACTTGTGTAAGACAATGATGCAGGTTAGGTTATTATGCAATAAAGTGCAAAACAGGTTATAAAATGACATTTCACAACATAAAATATGCCAGCCTGGATTATACACACGTAAAACTCTCAAATTTGACACGTGGGGACATAATTTTGGTGGGAGTTGCTCGATGCAGATTTATCGCCCTAAGATTTGAAAAAATGAGATATGCTTTCGGCGAGGTTTGACAAAACCTACACACTTGTCTCCCACGTGAAGCATGGAAAATGGAGATAAACTTTCGGCGGGGGTTGACAAAACCCCCACACTTGTCTCCCACGTGAAGCATAAAAATAGAGATACACTTTCGGTGGAGGTTGACAAAACCTCCACACTTGTCTCCCACGTGTACTTATGCCATAGGGTAGGTAATATGGTTGTCAAAAAGAAAAATGAAAATTAAAACAATCAAAATCAACCAAACAACAACACACAAAAAAACATTGATAATCAGATCAAACGAAACAAGAAAAAAAAATTGACAACATGATGCGTTCGAAACTAGCAAGTATACTAGTCGCACAAGTAATAAAGTGATGAGTGAGATATCGTTCTCACGAGGATTGATTCTAATTAAATTTGTTATTTTTCAGCAACAATAAACTAAATATGGGGGGTTTTGTTGAATGATTAATTAAACTGAATACGAAGGAAAATAAAGAATAACACAACACAATATTAAATGAATTGAAAATTCAATGAGAGACACTTGGTTAAGGGTGCTTTCTCTGCCACAAGATATGAATTTGTGAATTAACATAGAATTGTAATCCAATTACAGCATTGAAGTTATCAACCGTAGATAACAACAAGCTCTGGTATCCCAATCTTTCCTTACTTTGTTGTTAAATAAAACAAGCTCTTTATTTAATCTCTATCCATTAAAAAACCTAGAACAAGCTCTCTAAGTTTAATTCAATAGAAGCATTACGATGAGAAAGATAGGTTGATCTAAGCAATAATCACACAAGTTCGGATTATTTAACCTAGGTTGTATTTTTCAATTGTAATCTCTGATCACAATTTTGCTACTAATAATTGGAAATTCATGACAATTACGGATCAAGATTTCTAATCTAGCAATAGACAACAACACATTATATTCAGTTGGCCATTCCAAATACAATCAGTGAGCAATCATAAGCATTAGATATGGGAAAATACAAGCAACTTCAATTAGAGAATTGGATAACAATTTCTACACAATCAACTCACAAAATCCATATCAAGGGCTTTGAAATCACCCTCAACCAATTTAGATTTAGTTACACATATTCAATCAGAATAACAAATACAATACAGAGAAATTCCAGAATTAAAAAGGAAAGAAAGAACTTAGCAAATTCTTTGAAAATCTTCTTTGTAGATGAATCTTCTTGGAATTGTAGCTCCTTCTCTTTCAAAATCTTCTTTCTCCTTCAAGAACTCCAAGGGATGAGAGAAATCCAGAAATGCAGCCTCTTCCCACGTTTTCCCCTCTTCAAGTTATGAAAATAAAACCCTAAAATGTGTTTAAATACTCTGCTACAGTAACTCGCTACAGTGCCCCGTATTTAATAACATGCTACAGTGATATATGGAATTACAAATATACACTTCTCATACCATTTTTATCACAACTTTCGGTACACGACATAAATTCGTGAACCGTAAATTTCTCCAGAAAATAGACTTCGAGAGCTTTTCAATGGTATATAGCATGTTATCCGGTTAATTGTATATCGATACAATCAACTCCAAGAAATTGGTTGACTAGCAGAGGTGAAAATGAAGGGTTTTACTCAATTTTTGTGCAAGTTGCTCCAAAACTCCTACAAACATCAAAACCACTCAAAACATAAAAATACCAAGGAATATAGCAAAGAAACATGGACGAATTGATATAAAAGTAATACATAAATAGACGCCTATCAAATTCCCCCACACTTAGACTTTGCTAGTCCTCGAGCAACTAAAATGATACGAAACAAAACTAAACCGAAATAGAATCAAAGAAAAATTAAACACACAAATGCTTCAACTTGCAAATAGGCCTCAAAGATTGTACTTAATTATAACCCAAGGAAAACTTCAAAATAATGCAATTGATCAACAATTTTATCTCAAATATTAGTTTCGCTTCACTTCAATTCCTCAAGTGTGTGTGTGTAGAGCCATTCTCACCTAATCACTTGTAACCCGGATGAGTTTATGCTTAAAAATGAATCATATTTAATATTTAATATGTATGTATAAATGAACTCCATAGGCCTGCTTTTCAAGTTACTCTCCACTAATGTAGACATGTACAACACCAAGGATCAAGTAGGACTTTATTAAGCTTGTAACGTTTGGCTTGGGTGAAGGTATGATCAAGGATAATAATTTGGCTCAAATCAACCACAAACACATAAATCATTCAAGATTATGTAGAGCTCACCCCTATAACACAACTTTATTTTAATTCACCAGGTTACTCCCCCAAACTTATTTAGAACACTCAATCTTCTGTTTTTTTTTTCTTCTCTTCTTCTTCTTTTTTTTTTTGTAGAAAACAAAAGAAACTACACCCCCACACTTTGTTGTTTCATTCTTTTTAAGAAAACCCAAGGGTATAGAACTCTTTTTTTTTTTTATTTTTTAACTGCAATTCCACTCCCCCATACTTAAACAATACATTGTCCTCAATGTTTAAGTACGTGGAAGATAAGTACAGATTTTTTTCTCTTTTTTTTTTTTTTTTACAAACATAATAAAACTAACTTGCATTGCTCATGGCATAATCCAACCTCCTCTAACTTCCCAAAACCAGAACATAGCTCAAAATGTAATTGCGAATGATTTACATGCTCATAAGTAAGGGATAAACTGTTTGGAACAAATTCATTTGAGGTTAGGAAATGTTTTTAGGGAGTTAACAAAGAAAAAGGCTTATAGAGGCTCAAAGGGGTAACTATGGATCAATTTCAATTAAGGTTGGCTATTAAGGCTCAAACGGTCCAAAGATGGCCTAAATCATTTCCCTAATGTTACACAGTCTAGGATTTCGCCTTGATTGACCATCAAACAAGTTCTAGAATTCATTGAAATCTGAAGAAACATTTAAATTACATAAACTTTCTCTAAGTGAACAAATAACTCAGGGATAATAGCTCAGTGCTCAATGTTGCGGAAGGAATCAAAGGCAAAGCGAAAACCAATAAACATTTCAAGCACACAGATCCATGCATCATTTGTCATTTTCCAAGAGTTATTCTTAATCAATCATTATCTTATCATTGACCCACAAAATACAAGAAAAGAGGTACGTGGCATTGTTACACCTGAGTCAAGATTGTATATTTCAACAATCCTTAGGACCAGTAGCCCGCAGAATTAAGGTTTCCAGCCTATATACCTTTATTATGAAAGAACAAAACAAGAAACAAGACACTTCAAACAACATGAAATAAACAAACTACAGATTTATTGAGAGAGAATGCGTTTCAAGAGTTAAGAAAACCCCATATTCTGCCATTCTCAGTTTTTTCCACAATGTTTTTTTTTTTGAATCGAAACTGATAAAGACAAAAACACACAACAACTCGAAATTACATAAAACTAAACTTACTCAGAAAATAATAAAGTCCAACAAATCAACAAACACAAACAAGTCAGTTAGAATGGGTCTAAAAAAGTTTAGAAGTTAGCCTCCTTATTCAGCCATTATGGATTGAAGAGATCCAAAATGCGTTTCAAGAGGAATTGAACTTTTTAAGCCACCACTCTAAAAACCGAGATTAGAAAATATTACCTGGGATGAAAGAAATAACCTGAAAAAAGCTCAAAAGAAATAACATGAAAACTCTCAAATAAACACAATAAAAAGAAAGCAAACAAAAACAAAACAAACCAGCAGATAGAGATTACAGATGGAGCGTTAAATCGAGTTTACGCCTCTTATTGCCTTCTCCAAACCAATCTATCCGAGCCATTGTTGAATCAGGCGAATAGACGAATTCTTGTAATTTGTCAATAAACTCCCCTGCAGTTGAAGCTGTAACCAGGATTTGCCTCGCTGACTGTGAGATGAAGTTTTTTTCTACTGCTTGATCAAGAAAAGACAACAAACCATCAAAAAAAAATTATTAACATTTAACAAACCAATGGGTTTCCGATGGATGTTTAGCTGTGCCCAAGAGGTGATTTGAAATATCTCCTCTAATATACCATAACCACCGGCAAAGCTATAAATGCATCGGACTTAACAACCATATGTGCAATACGCTCATGCATACTAGAGACCTGTAACTCTTCCCCGATTGTGTTGCCTACGATATCTCGTACAGCTAATGGTTTAGGGATAATGCAGAGAACTTTGCTCCCTCCTAGGGATGCAGCTGTTGACACACACCCCATTAACCCAAGACTACCCCCTCCATAAATCAAATTAATACCCCTCGCAGCTAATGTCCTACCAAGATCAAGAGCTGTTGTGGTAAACTCTCCATCTTTACCAAATTGTGATCCGCAAAATACGCATATATTGCGGAATCGCCGAATTGGTGTTTTCTCTATTTCTACAAGTGCTCTAATCTTGTGTAAGACCTGTCTCTTATACACATCTAGATGTGTATAAGAGACAGGGTTATGGAATGACATATGAAAATATGCAGAATGTATATATACACCCATAAAACTCTCAATTTTGACACATGGGGACATACTTTCGGTGGGGGTTGCTCGATGCAGATTTATCGCCCCAAGATTTGAAAAAATGAGATATGCTTTCGGCGAGGTTTGACAAAATCTACACACTTGTCTCCCACATGAAGCATGGAAAATGGAGATACACTTTCGGTGGAGGTTGACAAAACCTCCACACTTGTCTCCCACGTGTACTTATGCCATAGGGTAGTCTTATGGTTTGTCAAAAAGAAAACTTGAAATTAAAACAAACAAAATCAACAAACAACAACAACACAAAAACAACATTGATAATCAGATCAAACGAAACAAGAAAAAAATTATACAACAACAACACACATTCAAATATACAAGTAGTTGTGATTGTGGCTCACATCTTCATCTGGTTTTACGTACAGTAACGGCTGAAACGCCTTCTATGAGTCGGGGATTTGCTTCCCATCCAGTTTTCTTATAAACTGGCAAACAGGGTTGTTTTTAGTCAGATTCCCTAGACTATAACACTGCAATTCATCACGAAATTGTGTCCATAGATTAAGCAATTCACGCTGAACAAGCCACAAGAATGTGACTCGAGAGTTAACAAAACATTATCCAGCGACTCATTACTCAAACCATTCTTAATAAATGAAAGTTTATCTTCTCTATTCCTGGACACAAAACCTAATGAACGACAAGTCTGGTTACAATTCCATCAGCACATTTATAACATACTTGTAACCTTTTCGCTCTTCGCCTCTTGGCGTAGTAACTCTTTCCTAGACCAGGCATGTATTTTGCGAGATTAATGTCCGGCTCACCGGACAATCTCACCTTGGCTTCGATAAGCCATCGGATATCAGCAGGCACATTTAGGAGCATCAATGCCCAAAGTCTAGTCATCCGTACTTTCTAAATTTTAAACACAGCATTTTGAGGAAGTGAAGGGAAATATTTATGAAGGTTTGACAAAAAGATATTGGCATCCATCGAAGAGGAGAAAAGGAGAGATGTTACCGATAATGCGATTGAGTTTGTTCTTCTCCCAGATATGCACGTTTTAAACCTTCGAGCAATGGCTTCAACTCCCGTTTGGATGTTTCCTCAAGCTGTTGCGCAAATGAGTTCGAAGTACGGAATAATAAGAGATAACAACACAATAACAAACAAAAGTCAAAAACAAGTAAAAACAAATAAGACAGATGTCAAAGAGAGATAAAACCTGATCGATTTGATGGCCTACGAAAGGAATCTCCTCGAGACACAAAAATCGATCATTATTACCTTATTTTATTTTTCTTTTCTTTTTTTTATTTATTTTGCAAAAACATTGGGTTGCCTCCCAATAAGCACTTGGTTTAACGTCCTCAGCCCGACGTTGGTTCCATCATGGGAGGATCCAATCTCCGCTGTGCTTCTCTAGTGGGCTTGGATCCTTCTTCCAACAAGAAATGGTGCAAGCATATGGCTGGGCCTTGGATCTTAGCAATCGTCCACTTAATAGCTGTTTTGTGAACTCTAAATACTCGGACGCGTTTCTCTTCTTGTAGTGGTGCAAGGCCATTTCTATTGTAACTAGCAAAGGATCTTTGTTACCCGAAAACACATGCCTCAAATAATCTGGAAGTAGCTTAAGCTCCAAGGTATTGGCTTTCATCACAGAAGGAAGAAGTTTCTCATTAGATAAAAGCAATTCAATGTGCGAAACATCATACCTGTTTGTGATTATAGCTATACTCTCATCTAAGCATGCCATAGCTTCCTCCATTTTTTTGGACACTTGTATCAACCTTCTTGGTTCTTTAGAATTTTCTGTCCCTATGTGCTCGCTAATAGCCATTTCCAATCCATCCTTGCGAGTTAACTCAAAACATTGTTGTGGCAACGAATCAATAATGTCAACTGCAAAAACAGAATGCAAGTCATTAGTGCACCTCATTGCCTCGAAAATATTGAAACGGATCACTTTGCCATCAAACTCCATGGTGAAAGTGCCATAATGAACATCAATCTTGATTCTAGCAGTTTTCGAGAATGACCTCCCTAAAAGAATCAGTGTTGGATTAGCAGATGTCTCATCCTCTATTTTAAGGACATAGAAGTCTGCTGAAGAAACCAATTGATTCACCTGCACAAGCACATCTTCCACAACTCTTTTGTGATATGCATTAAAATGATCAGCAAACTGAATGGTAATACCAGTTTTCGCAAAAGGTCCAAGATTTAAAGAAGCATAAATAGAATATGGCATGACATTAATAGATGCTCCGAAATCTAACATAGCTCTTTCAAACTTGGTTTTACCAATGGTGCATGGAATGATGAACGTACCTGGATCTTTGCATTTTGGAGGAATTTTTCTTTGCACTACAGCTGAAACATTTTCCCCCACACTTACTTTCTCATTTCCCTTCAACTTTCTATTGTTGGTGCATAACTCCTTGAGAAATTTTGTACAACGAGGTACTTGCTCAATAGCATCCAGAAGTGGTATATTTACCTCGATTTTGTGAGAAATTTCCAGGATTTCTTGTTCTTGTTCCTCCTTCTTTGATTATGCAAATCTGCTAGGAAATGATGGAGGAGTAACATAAGAAGGAATTTGAGTTTTAAGGTCTACCTTAGAAGATGATGTTTTGTTCATGGTGGAAGTGGTGTCATCTCCTTCATCAGTTTGTGATTTCTTTGCCAGGTTTTGGATACTGGCCCCAGTTTCCATTTGCTCTCCATTTCGAATTTGCTCTCCACTTCGCAAAGTTATCGCACAATCATTCTCTCTTGGATTGATCACCGTTTGAGAAGATAATTTTTCTGAGCATTGGCCCTCGATTTGCTCATGCTAGTAGCCAATTGTCCCATTTGATTTGCGAGATTTTGGATACTTGCCCCAGTTTCCTGCTGAAATTGCATTGTGTTAGTGGCAAGTGCATTAACAATATCCTGGAGTGACATACCTGAATTTTCTGGAGCTGGTTGTGGTGCTGGTTGTGGCATTGGTGGTGTTTGCATTTGAAATGGTTGCTGCACTCTAGGTTGATTAAAACCTTGTGGTCGATTTGGTATGGCATTTGAGGCGATTGGTTGATGATTCCAGTAACTGAAATTAGGGTGATCTTCCCATCCAGCATTGTAAGTGTTAGAGAAGGGATCATACCATTGCATTGTTTGTCCTGGAAATCCATCCATGGCATTGGCTTGTTCCATATCTCCTTGCAAAGTTGGATACATGTCGATTGGATGCTCCATGGTAGAATATACCTCACATGCATAAGATTTCTGCATATGTCCTACAGCCATGTTTTCACAAGAGAAGTTAACTCAGAAAGTTGTTGTTCAATGTTCGGAGTGCTTACCTCATTTACTCTCCATGGTAGTTGTGGCTCAAATCCGCCACTGAATTGATGAAAGTTCACTGCCATGTCGTCTAAACACAAACAATCAAAAAAAGAAAAACAAAAAAAATACGAATCAACAATGAAAACAAAATAACAAATCGATTAGAAAATCAATCCCCGGCAAAGGCGCCAAAAACTTGATGCGTTCGAAACTAGCAAGTATACTAGTCGCACAAGTAATAAAGTGATAAGTAGATATCGTTCCACGAGGATTGATTCTAATTGAATTTGTTATTTTCCAGCAATAATAAACTAAACAGGAGGGGTTTTGTTGATTGATTAACTAAACTTAATACGAAAGCAAATGAAGAATAACACAAAGCAAAGTTAAATGGAGTGAAAAATCAATGAGAGACACTTGGTTAGGAGTTCATTCTCTGCCACAAGATATGAATTTGTGAATTAACATAGAATTGTAATCCAATTACAGCATTGAAGTTATCAACCGTAGATAACAACAAGCTCTGTTATCCCAATCTTTCCTTACTTTGTTGTTAAATAAAACAAGCTATTTATTTAATCTCTATCCATTAAACAACCTAGAACAAGCTCTCTAAGTTTAATTCAATAGAAGCATTACGATGAGAAAGATAGGTTGATCTAAGCCATAATCACACAAGTTCGGATTATTTAACGTAGGTTGTATTTTTCAATTGCAATCTCTGATCACAATTTTGCTACTAATGATTGGAAATTCATGACAATTACGGATTAAGATTTCTAATCTAGCAATAGACAACAACACATTATATTCAGTTGGCCATTCCAAATACAATCAGTGAGCAATCATAAGCATTAGATATGGGAAAATACAAGCAACTTCAATTAGAGAATTGGATAACAATTTCTTACACAATCAACTCACAAAATCCATATCAAGGGTTTTGAAATCACCCTCAACCAATTCAGATTTAGTTACACATATTCAATCAGAATAACAAATACAATACAGAGAAATTCCAGAATTGAAAAGGAAAGAAAGAACTTAGCAAATTCTTGAAAATCTTCTTTGTAGATGAATCTTCTTGGAATTGTAGTTCCTCCTCTTTCAAAATCTTCTTTCTCCTTCAAGAACTCCAAGGGATGAGAGAAATCCAGAAATGCAGCCTCCTCCCACGTTTTTCCCTCTTCAAGTTATGAAAATAAAAACCCTAAAATGTGTTTAAATACTCTGCTACAGTGACTTGCTACAGTGCCCCGTATTATACATGCTACAGTGCTTGTGGAATTACAAATATACACTTCTCACACTGTTTTTGATTACAACTTTTGGTACACTGAATGGATTTATAAACCGTAAATTTCTCCAGAAAATAGACTTCGAGAGCTTTCCAACGGTATATAACATGTCATCGGGTTCATTGTATATCAATACAATTAACTCCGAGAAGATCACTGACTAGCAGAGGTGAAAATGAAGGGTTTTACTCCATTTTTGTGCAAGTTGCTCCAAAACTCCTACAAACATCAAAACACACAAAAACATAAAAATACCAGGAATATAGCAAAGAAACATGGACGAATTGATATAAAAGTAATACATAAATAGACACCTATCAAACAACAACACCATTCAAATATACAAGTAGTTGTGATTGTGGCTCACATTTTCCTCTGGTTTTACGTCCAGTAACGGCTGAAACGCCTTCTATGAGTCGGGGATTTGCTTCCCATCCAGTTTTATTATAAACTGGCAAACAGGGTCGTTTTTAGTCAGATTCCCTAGACTATAACACTGCAATTCATCACGAAATTGTGTCCATAGATTAAGCAACTCACGCTGAACAAGTCCACAAGAATGTGACTCGAGAGTTAACAAAACATTATCCAGCGACTCATTACTCAAAACCATTCTTAATAAATGAAAGTTTATCTTCTCTATTCCTGGACGCAAAACCTAATGAACGACAAGTCTGGTTACAATTCCATCTAGCACATTTATAACATACTTGTAACCTTTTCGCTCTTCACCTCTTGGCGTATGATAAGTATTGATGCGTTCGAAACTAGCAAGTATACTAGTCGCACAAGTGATAAAGTGATAAGTAAGATATCGTTCCCACGAGGATTGATTCTAATTGAATTTGTTATTCGAAAGCAACAATAAACTAAATGAGGGGGGTTTTGTTGATTGATTAATTAGATGAAATATTAATGCAAGTAAAGAATAACAAAACAGAAAGTTAATTGGAGTGAAAACTCAATGAGAGAAACCTGGTTAAGGGATACTTCTCTACCACAAGATATGGATTTGCGAATTAATTGTAGAATTGTCATCCAATTACACCATTGAAATTATCAACCGTAGATAACAAAAAGCTCTGTTATCCCAATCTTTCCTTACTTTGTTGTTAAATAAAACAGGCTCTTTATTTAATCTCTATCCATTAAACAACCTAGAACAAGCTCTCTAAATTTAATTCACTGGATGCATTACGATAAGAAAGATAGGTTGATCTAAGCAATAAACACACAAGCTCGGATTATTTAACTTAGGTGTATTCTCCAATTGCAATCTCTGATCACAATTTTGCTACTAAGGATTAGAAATTCAAGACAATTACGGATCAAGATTTCTAGTATAGCAATAGACAACAACCAGATTATATTCAGTTGGCCATTCGAAATACAATCCAGCAAGCAATCATAAGCATTAGATATAGGAAAATACAAGCAACTTCAATTAGAGAATTGGATAACAACTTCTTGCACAATCAACTTACAAAAACCATTTCAGGGGCTTTGAAATCACCCTCAACCAATTCAGATTCAGCTACACATGTTTAAGAACGTGGTAAATACAATACAACATGGAGACATTCCAGAAAATGAAAGGGACGGGAAAAACTTAGCAAATTTGATGTAATACTCTTTGGATTGTAGTTCTTCCTCTTTCCAAGCTTCCTTTCTCCTTCAAGAACTCCAAGAGATGAAAGAATTCCAGAGCTACAGCCTCTACCACGTTCTCCCCTCTTCAAGTTATGAAAATAAAACCCTAAAATGTGTTTAAATACTCTGCTACAGTGATTTGCTACAGTGCCCCGTATTATACATGCTACAGTGCTTGTGGAATTATATTTCTATACATCTCACACTGTTTTGATTACAACTTTTGGTACACTGAAGGGATTTATAAACCGTAAATTTCTCCAGAAAATAGACTTCGAGAGCTTTCCAACGGTATATAACATGTCATCGGGTTCATTGTATATCAATACAATTAAATACGAGAAGATCACTGACTAGCAGAGGTGAAAATGAAGGGTTTTACTCCATTTTTGTGCAAGTTGCTCCAAAACTACTACAAACATCAAAACCACACAAAAACATAAAAATACCAAGGAATATAGCAAAGAAACATGGACGAATTGATATAAACGTAATACATAAATAGACACCTAAAAGTATTATTTATATATCATTTTCATATCAATTCGTCCATGTTTCTTTGCTATATTCCTGGTATTTTTATGTTTTTGTGTGGTTTTGATGTTTGTAGGAGTTTTGGAGCAACTTGCACAAAAATGGAGTAAAACCCTTCATTTTCACCTATGCTAGTCAACCATCTTCTCGGATTTAATTGTATTGATATACAATGAACCCGAGGACATATTATATACCGTTGGAAAGCTCTCGAAGTCTATTTTCTGGAGAAATTTACGGTTTATAAATCCATTCAGTGTACCAAAAGTTTTAATCAAAACAGTGTGAGAAGTATAGAAATGTAATTCCACAAATCACTGTAGCATGTATAATACGGGACACTGTAGCAGGTTACTGTAGCAGAGTATTTAAACCTGTCTCTTATACACATCTAGATGTGTATAAGAGACAGGTGGTGGAGGCTTTAGCTCTGGAATTCTTTCATCTCTTGGAGTTCTTGAAGGAGAAAGGAAGCTTGGAAAGAGGAAGAACTACAATCCAAAGAGAATTACATCAAATTTTGCTAAGTTTTTCCCTTCCCTTTCATTTTCTGGAATGTCTCCATGTTGTATTGTATTTACCACGTTCTTAAACCTGTGTAACTGAATCTGAATTGGTTGAGGGTGATTTCAAAGCCCCTGATATGGTTTTTGTAAGTTGATTGTGTAAGGAAGTGTTATCCAATTCTCTAATTGAAGTTGCTTGTATTCTCCCATATTTAATGCTTATGATTGCTTGCTGATTGTATTTGAGTGGCCAACTGAATATAATCTGGTTGTGATTTATTGCTGGACTAGAAATCTTGATCCGTAATTGTCTTGAATTTCTAATCATTAGTAGCAAAATTGTGATCAGAGATTACAATTGGAGAATATAACCTAAGTTAAATAATCCGAGCTTGTGTGTTTATTGCTTAGATTAACCTATCTTTCTTATCATAATGCATCCATTGAATTAAACTCAGAGAGCTTGTTATAGGTTGTTTAATGGATAGAGATTAAATAAAGAGCTTGTTTTATTTAACAACAAAGTAAGGAAAGATTGGGGTAATAGAGCTTGTTATTATCTACGGTTGATAACTTCAATGCTGTAATTAGATGACAATTCTACAATTAATTCGCAAATCCATATCTTGTGTAGAGAAGGATCCCTTAACCAGCTTTCTCCTATTGATTTTTCATTCAAATTTACTTTCTGTTTTGTTATTCTTTACTTGCATTCTTATTTCATTTAGTAAAGCATTCAACAAAAATCCCCCCTGTTTAGTTTATTGTTGCTGGAAATAACAAATTCAATTAGAATCAATCCTCGTGGGAACGATATCTTACTTATCACTTTATTACTTGTGCGACTAGTATACTTGCTAGTTTCGAACGCATCAAGTTTTTGGCGCCGTTGCCGGGGATTGATTTTCTAATCAATTTGTTATTCTGTTTTTACTACTGATTCTTGATTGTTATTTCCTGATTGTTTGTGTTTAGGCTTTTATGTCCGAGGTCGAAGCGGATCAACGACTTAAGAGAATTAAGGAGTTTCTCCAATCCTCGAATTTAAGGCTAAATCAGTCAATTTCAACTCCACCTCCAGAATTTGACCTTGCACGACATACTTCCCTCCCATCTTCTTACAGTTCAATCAAATCAGAATCGGAAGTAATGGCGATGGAAAACGATCAGACTCTTAAGGAGTTAGCGGCTCCAATTATTGACCAACAACCGCTATGCATTAGCACCAATTTTGAGATAGATTTTGAGCTTAAATCTGGACTAATTCATCTCTTGCCTACATTTCATGGTTTTGCAGGAGAGGATCCGAAAAAACACCTTAAAGAATTTCATGTGGTATGCTCAAGTATGAAGCCAACCGGCGTTTCTGAAGAGCAAATTAAATTGAGAGCTTTCCCATTTTCATTAGCAGATTCGGCAAAAGATTGGTTATACTACCTACCACCAGGTACCATTACCACTTGGAATGAGATGAGTAAACTCTTTTTGGAGAAATACTTTACAGCCTCGAAAGTTACAAATATTAGAAAAGATATTAGTGGCATTCGACAACACAATGGAGAATCACTTCATGAATATTGGGAGAGATTTAAAAGGTTATGTGTAGCTGTCCAAACCACCAAATTAGTGATGGACTCCTAATTCAATATTTCTATGAGGGTCTCTTACCAATGGAAAGGAGTATCATTGATGTTGCTAGTGGTGGAGCACTAGTTAATAAAACACCGAACGTTGCAAGACGTTTGATTAGTGACATGGCAGCGAACTCCGAACAATTCAGCAGTCAATTTGAGCCACAACTACCAAAAAGAGTAAATGAGGTAAGTACTTCAAACATTGAACAACAACTTTGTGAACTTACCTCTCTTGTAAAAAAATGGCTGTAGGACATATGCAGCAATCTTATGCATGTGGAGTATGTTCTGCCATGGACCATCAAACCGACATGTGTCCAACTTTGCAAGAAGGAGATACAGAACAAGCCAATGCTATAGGTGGATTTCCAGGACAACCAAGGCAAAGGTATGACCCTTTCTCTAATAATTACAATGCTGGATGGAGAGATCACCCTAATTTGAGATATGGGAATCGTCAACCAATCGCTCCAAATGCTATACAAAATCGGCCACCAGGTTTTAATCAACCAAGGGTGCAGCAACCATTTCAAGCACAACCACAACCAGCACCACAACCAGCTCCACAAAATTCAGGTATGTCTCTCCAGGATATTGTTAAAGCACTTGACACTAACACAATGCAATTTCAGCAGGAAACTAGGGCAAGTATCCAAAACCTGGAAAGCCAAATAGGACAATTGGCCACTAACATGAGCAAATTTGAGAGTCAAAGCTCAGGAAAATTGCCATCTCAGCCAGTGATCAATCCAAGGGAAAATGCTAGTACTGTAACTTTGAGAAGTGGAAAGCAATTAGAGATTCCACCAAAGAAATCACAAGCTGATTAAGGGGATGACACCACTTCCACCATGAACAAAACATCCACTTCTAAGGTAAATCCTAAAACTTCCATTCAATCATATGTTACCCCTCCACCTTTTCCCAGCAGATTTGCAAAATCAAAGAAGGAGAACAAAAAAGAACAAGAAATCCTGGAAACTTTTCGCAAGATTGAGGATAAAAATAACACTTCTGGATGCTATCAACGCAAGTGCCTCGTTTATGCAAAATTTCTCAAAGAGTTATGCACCAACTAAGAGGAAGTTGAACAGGAAATGAGACGCGTAAAGTGTGGGGAAACGTTTCAGCTGTATTACAAAGAAAAATTCCTCTGAAATGCAAAGATCCAGGTACGTTCACCATTCCAGCACCATTGGCAATACCAATCTTGAAAAGAGGCTATGTTAGATTTGGCGCATCAATTATGGTCATGCCTATTCTATGTATGCTTCCTTGAATATTAGGAACCCTTGCAGAAACTTGGTATTGTATTCAACTTGCTGAAGTTCTAATGCATATCCAAGCGAGTTGTGGAAGAGTGCTTGTGCAGGTGAATCAATTGGTTTTTCCAGCAGACTTTTATGTTTTGGAAATGGAGGATGAGAAGTCTCCCAATCCAACACCAATTCTTTTAGGGAGGCCATTCTTGAAAACTGCCCGAACCAAGATTGATGTTCATGATGGCACTCTCACCATGGAATTTGATTGCGAGGTGATTCGCTTCAATATTTTTGAGGCAATGAGATACCCTACTGACTTGCATTCTGTTTTTGAAGTTGATGTCATTGATTCTTTGGCACAACAATTTCTTGAATTAACTCGCAAAGATGAATTGGAAGTAGCCATTAGTGAACACATAAGGACAGAAAGTTTCAAAGAACCAGGAAAGTTGATACATGTGTCTAAAGAAGTGGAGGACGCTGTGGCAAGCTTGGATGAGACTATAACTATCACCACAAACAGGTATGATGTTTCGTACATTGAATTGCCTTTATCTAATGAGAAAATTCTTCCTTCTGTGATGAAAGCCCCTACCTTGGAGCTTAAGCCTCTTCCAGAACATTTGAAGTATGTATTCTTGGGTGAGAAGGATACTTTGCTAGTCATAATAGCCAAGGGCCTTACACCATTACAAGAAGAGAAACTCATTCGAGTGCTTCGAGATTACAAAACAGCCATTGGGTGGACAATTGCTGACATCAAAGGTATTAGCCCAGCCATATGCATGCACCTTATCTTATTAGAAGAAGGATCCAAGCCCACTAGAGAAGCACAGCGGAGGTTGAATCCTCCCATGATGGAAGTTGTCAAGAAAGAAATCCTGAAATTGTTAGATTTGGGTGTGATTTATCCAATTTCGGACAGCAAGTGGGTGAGTCCAGTCCAAGTTGTTCCGAAGAAATCTGGTGTTACGGTGTTTAAGAATGACAATAATGAGCTAGTTCCCACTCGTATCCAAACCGGGTGGCGAGTTTGTATTGATTATCGAAAGCTCAATTTTGCAACTCGCAAGGATCACTTTCCTTTGCCATTCATTGATCAAATGCTGGAGAGATTAGCAGGTCATTCTCATTATTGTTTTCTTGAGGGCTATTCAGGATATAATCAGATTGTCATTGCCCCTGAGGATCAAGAGAAAACTACATTCACATGCCCATTCGGTACATTTGCCTATCGACGCATGCCATTCGGTCTTTGCAATGCCCCTGCCACTTTCCAAAGGTGTATGGTAAGTATTTTCTATGATTATGTTGAGAACATCATTGAGGTATTTATGGATGATTTTAGTGTTTTTGGTGATTCTTTTGATAAATGCCTTGATAACCTTACACTTATACTTCAAAGATGTATGGAAACGAACCTTGTTCTGAATTGGGAAAAATGTCATTTTATGGGAGATCAGGGTATAGTTTTGGGACATGTTATTTCTGCTAAGGGTATAGAGGTTGATAAATCCAAGATAGATCGTATATGTTCCTTACCACCTCCCACAAGTGTGCGGGATATTCGTTCGTTTCGTGGTCATGCAGGTTTTTATCGTAGATTCATCAAAGATTTCTCGAAGATAGCATTGCCCCTATGCAGATTATTACAGAATGATGTGGCCTTTGAATTTGATGAGAAATGAAAAGAGGCATTTGAGAAACTGAAGGAACTCTTGACTTCAGCTCCAATAATCCAATCTCCAAATTGGAATCATCCATTCGAGATCATGTGTGATGAGAGTGATTATGCTGTGGGTGCCGTTTTGGGTCAAAGAATTGGCAGAGTTCCACATGCCATTTATTACGCATCTCGGACTTTAAATGATGCTCAACTTAATTATTCTACCACTGAGAAAGAGCTGCTAGCAGTTATTTTGCTTTAGAAAAGTTTCGATCTTATTTGATTGGTACTAAAGTAACCGTTTATTCTGATCATGCAGCTTTGAGGTACTTGCTCACAAAGAAAGATGCAAAACCAAGGCTTATCAGGTGGATACTCCTTTTACAGGAATTTGACTTGGAGATAAAAGATAAGAAGGGAAGTGAAAACTTAGTTGCAGACCATCTCAGTCGCATTGTCCATGACGAGGATGTACTGCCATTACAAGAAAGTTTTCCGGATGAACAATTGATGTCTCTACATGTAGCAGCCCCTTGGTATGCAGATATTGTTAATTACTTAGTTACCAAGAAGCTACCACATGACTTGACTCGAGCTCAAAGAGACAAGATCAAAAACATTGCCAAATATTACATATGGGATGATCCATACGTATGGAAGCATTGTTCTGATCAAGTGATAAGAAGGTGTGTTTCTGAATCTGAATTTAATTCAATTTTGACCTTCTGTCATTCTCATGCATGTGGCGGTCACTTTGGACCAAAAAGAACAGCCCTGAAAGTTCTTGATTGTGGATTCTACTGGCCATCATTGTTCAAAGATGCATATCTATTTTGCAAAGCTAGTGATCGTTGTCAAAGGACAGGTAATTTAAGTGCCAAAAATCAAATGCCACAAACCCCTATACTTATTGTCGAGATTTTTGATGTGTGGGG
>SNVD02004567.1:0-20328 GCA_013180625.2 Boswellia sacra | reverse complement strand
CTGGTCGTGGTCGTGGTCGTGGTCGTGGTCGTGGATGTGGAAGCCAACGCACACAAAGGCGGCCGCGAGGGGGCCGCACGAGCGCCAGTGCGGCCGAGGCCAAGGAGATGGCCGGCCTTAGGTAGAGAGCGAGGGATACAACAAGTTGAGAATGTTATCCGACGGCCCGCGCGCGCGCACACACACTCACACTCGCACTCGCACTCGCACTCGCACTGAGCGGCGGCCAAGGAAATTCCTCGGCCATGGCGATGGTCCCGGCCGACGTTGCGGCTCTTTCGGCGCTTTATTTTGTGTTGGCAAACAAATCCTGGGCAAACCAAGTCTCCGAGCCAGAGACAGCCGCCGCCGCCGCCGCCGCCGCCGCCGACCAGGTCCGGCTATCCCTGGGGCCTTGCGAGCCTGAGCGGCCGCTCGGGCGCGCACCGTGTCGGCCGTCGCAGTGCAGTTGTTGGAATGAGTCAACCCAGCGCGCAAGGCGGGATGACGACACGCCCCACTGGTCTGCGCGGGAACAGTCCCGCAGCAGTATATATACTGTACGCATAAAATAAAAGTTTCAGTCGTCCTGACGCACATAGATCTAACAGGTTAACAGCCAAAGCGTTCACACAAGCCAGCAGCAGAGTTAGTGTCAAAGTATAGTTCAACACCAGGTATATAGCTAGTAGTTTTGTGAAGTGACAAGATGTCAGAAATAGTCCCAAGTTTCAGCGGCCAGCGAGCCATCAAGACGAGCTGTCTTACCAAGCTAAATGGATCGAACTATTTGCCTTGGAAGAAGCAGGTGTCAATCTTGCTAAGACTGCAAGGACTAGATCGTGTAGTGAGCAATGATGAAAACTACGAGTGGGACGAGACAAAAGATGCCCTGGCGACTCTGCTACTCCTGGAGACTATGGATGAGGTCCACAGCATCCAGTGTGAGCCGGAGCCGACAGCCAGAGATATTATGAGAGTGCTAGAGAGACAGTATGCGAACAATACGGCAGCCAACAAACACCGTCTCATCGCAGCATTCATGAGCTACAAAATGCAGGCCGGAGATGGATTGAACCAACATGTCGCCAAACTGAAGGCCATGCGAGTGGGTCTTCAAAACCTAGGTGAGGTCCAGTCTGAAGATTTCTTTCAAGTTATCCTGATCAACTCATTACCGAAAGAATACGGAGACGTCATGAACCTATGGGAAGTAGTTCACCCAGAAATGAAGAAGGGAGAAACAGTCATGGCTATCGGTGATTACAAGAACCTGGACCTGTACGAGATGAGATTCAGTCCTATCAAGCCTCAAAAGGCACTGTTGACAAAAGAAGAAATTCACGAGACCTTTGGGCATCCTGGAGAGAAGATCATCAAGGCACTCATGGAAGACAGGTCAGAGGAGAAGTGTGGTGCTTGCCCAGAAGGAAAAGGAAAGCGAACGACTCACCCAACTAGGGAGAGACTGGATGCAGACGAGGTTGGCATGATTGTACACTTAGACACGGTTCATCTCGGAAATAAAGACACCACGTTCGGTGTATACAACTATTACATGATCGCGAAGGACGAAAAGTCCGAGTTCACTTTCGTTTATCTAATGGTGAACAAGGATGAGGTCGCCAGTAACATTGAACGATTGGTGGTCGACTTTGAGAGAGGATCTGGTAAAACAATTAAGACATTGCATGCGGATAACGGTTCAGAATTTGTCAACTCAGAGGTCAAACTCATCTGTCTAAAGGAGAAGATAAAACTGCTAACCTCGAGCCCATACACACCGCAACAGAATGGACTAGCGGAAAGAGCAGTACAGACCATCAACAATCGGGCTAGAGTTATGTTGATAGCCTCGAAATTGCCGAAACATCTATTACCAGAGGCCATAATGACGTCAGCTTACGTCACAAATCGTCTACCAACATCGAAAAGTAAGGCCTCACCCTATGAACGATTCATCGGCAGAAAGCCAGAGTTGAGAAACCTCATGAAGTTTGGAGAGCAGGTGCATGTTCTCATCAAGGACAGGCGACTTCAAAAGTTCGACAGTCGCACCATGAGAGGATATATGGTCGGGTATACCTTTAGAAGCAATACGTACAGAGTGTACCTGCCTGACAAAGACAAGGTAATTGAAACATGCGAAGTGATTGTGGCACCTCACGCCAACTTCGAGCAAGACAAGCACGTCACGAGACCAAGTAAAGGAGAGAGGACAACTGTGAAGTTTCTCACGGGCAACACAGGCCAAGAAGACTCAGCAAGCGAGAAGAGACCAGATGTCACCAAGCAGAACACATCGTTTGAATCAGCGGTCAGCCACCAGCAAAACACAGACGATAACACTGATCATGCTTCAGGAAGCGTTAATTCAACTGACAGAGCGCATAGACCGAATGGGAAACCGTACATCAGTAGCGAACGATTAGAAGATTTCTTTGAGAACTTCCGTGAAGAACAGCTCGACGACAGACAAGTCATGGAACAGTACTTCGACAGGATTAGGAGTCAAGGTATCGACAATCCCTCGTTCGACGCGGCTGACTCAGAGGAGGGTCAAGACTCACAAGAAAGCACAGACGGAGCGAATTCAGCACTCGTGGCAACAAGTCTGGATGTTACCGAACCCACGTCGTATGAGGAAGCGACAACAGGTCCACATAAAATTGAGTGGACTAAGGCGATTGAGGATGAACTCAGCGCGCACCAACTCAACGAGACGTGGGTCGTTGTTGAAAAACCAGAGCAGGCACTCGTTCTCAGCGCCAGGTGGGTCTTCACACTTAAATACGACAAGAAGGGCTGCATAACAAGATTCAAGGCTAGGTTGGTGGCAAAAGGGTATAAACAAAGACCAGGCATAGATTTTGAAGAGAGCTATGCTCCCGTCGTAGGAATTGATGCCATAAGAACCATGCTTGCAATCGCAGCGTTCAGGAAGCTCAGTGTCAGGCAATTTGATATCACGACGGCCTTCTTGAATGGAAAGCTAAAGGAATCAGTTTATATGCACACACCTGAAGGACTGAAAGCCGAGAGCAACAAATGTCTCAAGCTCCAAAAGTCGTTATATGGGCTTCGGCAAGCACCACGATGCTGGTTCGAGCGGTTCGACGAGGAAATCAAGCGATTGGGCTTTAGACCAACCACAACTGAGCCTTGTGTATATGGACATTTCGAGAAGGAACTATATCTTATCATCTATGTCGATGACGGTCTGGTGATCGGTCAAGATGATGACTGCAAACAAACGATTCTTGAACTTTCTAAATTGTTCAAAATGCGTGAAATTGACGATGACTGTTTCCTTGGGATGGCCATCACAAAGGACGATGGGCAGATCACTATTAACCAAACGAGATATATCTCAGAAGTGCTGACTAGATTCAAAATGGCAGAGTGCATCGGCAAAAGTGCGCCACTAGTCGATACGAAACAACTGCAGAATGCACATGATGACGCATGCACCGCACCATATCGCGAGGCGCTTGGATGCGTCCAGTACATTGCCAAAGCTACACGTCCAGATCTAGTGTTCGCTTGCAATTATCTGGCGAGATTCAGCGCTCACCCATCCATTGTTCATTGGACGGCGGTGAAACATATGTTGGCCTACATGAAAGCGACCAAAGACAATAGTCTCCACTTCAAGGGGGAAAATATTGAGATTGAGGCATACAGCGATGCAGATTGGGCAAATGACATTGATGATAGACGATCAACCACCGGACTCATAGTCATGATCGGGGGAGGTCCAGTCATCTTTGCCTCAAGAAAACAGAAGGTTGTCGCGCTCTCGACCTCAGAGGCAGAATATATCGCAGCTGGTGAGTGTGCCAAATCAGTCGCGTGGCTGACCGGGTTCTTGAGCGAACTGAGAGTACCGCACAACACGCCAAAGCTACTTATCGACAACCGATCAGCTGTCAGAAAGATAGTCAACCCAGACATCTATCGAGGCAGCAAGCACATAGAAATACGATTCCACTATATTAGACATCTATTGCAACAACACTCTATCGCTATTGAAGCAGTTTCGTCAGAACTACAACTAGCAGATATATTGACCAAGGCTCTGCCAGGACCACGCACTAAACAACTGACTAAACTGATCTCGTGCCTATAGCAATTAGCCATGGCTAACCTGTGGCTGATCATTGCTCTAACAGTCATGGGAGGCATACCTGCATGTAAGATGAGACAGATTCCTCTTATGGATCAGCTGGTGGAGTTGAAGAAAGCACCATTGGTGGTTTGGTTGGACACAGACGTGAGAATTGATGCAGGCATCAGGGACCTAACCTTCCTGATTATACAAGATGACCCATGCACACCAATCGAATCAATAGCAGCCTCATACGACGCAAGTGAAGACATTCAAGCAGGTATACACAGACTTAGGACACTTTGCAACGAAACTAAGTCGAGGGAGTACATGCCAGCTCTGACCAACCTCAGAGAGACGACTCGGATGCTCACGACCCATGGTCGACATAGAAGATTCATCGAACCAGTCACAGCAACTGTCATGGCGGCATGTGTCGCACCAGTCATTGGACCTGTACTGTATTTCACCTTACCAAGATCACCGTTCTACACAGTACCAGCTCTAGAAAAACAAGTTGTGGAAATACAAGATGACATTGAGCGTCTCAATCGTACATTGTCACACCTGACTGACGCACATGACACACAGAACACAATCATTGAGAACATACTTCATCGCTTCAACGATTCCAGAACGGAATATAGGAGACAGATACAAGCCTCCACCGACATATCGTGGACCAGCGCAGTGATTGTATCCTCAATGCACAAACTCACTTACACATACAATAGCATCATAGAAGAGGCAAAGAAGGGACGGGTCCCAGTCAGGGAACTCGCTGAATGGACAGGGCGCTACAACCTCACCAAATATCGAACAGAAGAGACCAACTTGAAGGAGCTCAGCCTGTTGGATGAACGAATGCTGCTGATCAGGTTCACGGCCAGAGAACCCGAACCCAACTGTTCTGTGTACAGAGGCGACCCGTTCAACTACTGGGTTAATGTGACTGACCCCAATCCAACATTGATGGAATATGTGGGCCCGATGTACGCACTGCATAATATGACTTCAAACTGCACTAAAGGGGTAAATCGACCAGAAGGACTGTTTATGATAGACAACTGCCGCAGCCAGCACTTCTTCGACCCAAAGCTACAACTTTGGGCACCGAAAAATATCTCGAGCAATGAAGAAGAAGAGTACATGAAACCAACCATTAAGAAGACGCCTGAGATGAACTTTGTATACTGCCTGTTTCAAGAAATATATATCGAGGGAACCAAGGTGTCCTGCCCAACCTATCCCTTTAGCATCAAGGCTACGGAGGTGTTTAGGATCAATGACCACGAGCATCAGGTACAGTGGGAGAGAGTTGAAGTTCACAACAAAATCGCGAGATATCAACTTCCGGCGTTGAATCTCTCGATGGCGCAAGACGTGTTCTTCCCAGATAATTTTGCATTGTTGAAGAGGAGCAGAGAGAGCACTAAGAAAGCCCGCCAAGAGCTTAAGGTAGTCACACTTGAGAAAGATACATACACTGGATTGATTATCGCTGTTACAGCCGCTTGGCTGATGAGCTGCCTAGGTGTGATGTATTGTCTTAAAAACAAGAGCCCGTCGAGCCAGACAAACATCTACGCGACGATTGGGCAGCCATTCAATTTTCCACCGCCACCGCCACCCTTAGGCGGACGGACATACCCAAACCTCGCACTGGGTTGAGGGGGGAGTGTTGGAATGAGTCAACCCAGCGCGCAAGGCGG
Source organism: Boswellia sacra (assembly GCA_013180625.2). Lineage (NCBI taxonomy): Eukaryota > Viridiplantae > Streptophyta > Magnoliopsida > Sapindales > Burseraceae > Boswellia > Boswellia sacra. The sequence goes on along the minus strand of SNVD02004567.1, from coordinate 14,529 downwards.
GATGACGACACGCCCCACTGGTCTGCGCGGGAACAGTCCCGCAGCAGTATATATACTGTACGCATAAAATAAAAGTTTCAGTCGTCCTGACGCACATAGATCTAACAGCAGTGGAGTGCAGTGCAGTGCACTGACCACGGCCGTCACAGCGCGAAGCTCGCGCCGGGCTCGCCGCTCATCCCCAGCGGCGCAACACCGCCGCACCCCCGCGGCCGTGGCCGTGGTCGTGGCCGCCGCAGGTAGAGATAGGGATTAGAGCAGCGCCGCGAGAGGCTAATCACGGCGACGCGGGGCCGAGCTCGAGTCCGGTGCGGCCGTGGCCAGCGCGTCGTGAGCCGCGAGAACGAGAGCAGCGCCAGAGTTGAGCGCCGCGAGGCCGCGCGCCAGCTCAAGGCCCGAGCCGCGACTCAGCTCGCAGACTGGCGCTCGCCATCGCGGACGGCCCGAATGCCCAGCCCGAGGGTTGCATTGGCGCCCACTTGCTCGGCCCCTCCTGCAGGTTGTTGCTTTTTATTATTGTTATTGCCGATTCTCACACATCCCCCCGGCTCGACGCGACGCGACTCGGCTCGGCTCGGCTCGGCTCGGCTCGGCTCGGCTTTCGGCTTTCGGCTCTGGGTGGCAGTGTGGCCCGCGAGCTACAGCGCACAGCAGAGCGGCGGCCCGAGGCGAATTGCGAGCCATACTCGTGGCCACTGACCACTGGCTTCTGCGCCGCTCGGGCCGCGCATCGGCCGCTCGCGCGCACACAAAGCGTCGGCGCAGTGCCAGCAACACCGGCCCGGCCAGAAAACAGGCGCGCGCGCCCCGACTGCCGAGCCCAATCGAACTTTTTGCACTCTTATATTTTATCACTCGATCGCCTCGATCGGCGCCGTCCATGTTTTCTCCCCGCGCGCCCAATCCACTAACGAACACACAAACTTAATTATATCGGCAGCCACATGTAGAGCAAAGCCAGAGTGAGAGTAGATTAGACTGGAGACCAGCACTCACATTGAGATTGCGCACACTTTGTGCGTGTCCGATTTGGTGCACCAGAGAAACGGCGCAGAGCGAGAGCGAGAGAAAGAGAGAGAGAGAGAAAGAGAGAGAAAGCGTGCGCACGAGCAACAAGTGAGCCGCTGGTCAAGTGGGCGGCTGATTGGATTTGCATGTAAACACTTTTTATCCGTTAGAGCGACACAACACAAGTTGACACCACAAGTATGTCCTCGACGAAGCCATCAGAGAGGCTGCATGAAGAGAGCCAACGAGAAGCATCTCGGGCATGAGATTTAAACACCGCAACAAGGCGAGAAGATCCCTTAATTTAGCCCAAGCGAATGTGAATGAGCAACTCAATAGAAGCAACGCCATCATCGACCCCATACGTCAACATGCGCGACCCTGTGGTCGATAGCAACTGGGCTGCACTGACAGCCAAGTCTGTTGAGCCAGAGATCAGAAGAAGAGGAAGAAGAAGAAGAATGGAACAGACACTCACCGAACGACACACGAGCGACACGCCGCTCCGAGCGGTCACTCGCCATCGCAACACAATCATCATTATTATGTGCCTTTCAATGAATCTTATCCTCGCCACAGCACCTGTTTTCGGTCAACAAGCACTATTCAACACTCAAATCAATGCAAGACAACTAGTGAGACGCAACACGGCAGCCTCCAGCTCGACGCCATCTCCGGCTGGCGCGTCGGCAAACACAAATGCCATGGCCAGTGAGATCCCTGCCAAGCTCAACGAAATACCCCAAAGTCAGCATCTACACCACCTCCACCTCCACCCTCAAGTGCCATCCAACTACGTCAAGCTGGGCAATAACACGAGTTCACATGTTGTCCGAACACTCCAACACTCGTCCAATCTCGTGCAACTCCGGGCCAGTCCGAGCCCGCACTCAACCAACAACAACAACAAAACCCCCCACAACAACAACAACAACAACACAAGTGATATCATGAACCACAATCCCAACTTGAGCCCCCAGAGAAGATTGCCAGAGAAGATCTGTATCGGCACCTCGAATCGTCTCTCTGGCCAGTCGAACAAAACTGACCACTACCAGAATCTGGTAGAGCGCTATCGAAACTGCACCCACGTGATAGGCAATCTCGAAATCACATGGCTCGAGAAAGGTCCCAACAATAGACCTCTCGACTTGTCCTTCCTCGAGTCCATCCGCGAAATTACGGGCTACCTGTTGATTGCCTACGTGGAGGCCGACAAGATACGACTCCCCAACCTGCTAATCATTAGAGGCCGCGAGGTGTTCAAGTTGAACAATGGCAAAAAGGAGGAGTTTGCCATGTTTGTGATCGAGAATGAGCTCAAGTTTTTAGAGATGCCAAATTTGAGAGAGATCATCTACGGGCACGTTGGATTTTACAACAACAGAAACCTGTGCTCTGTCTACTCCATAGACTGGGTGGAGATCCTGAACACCGGCTTCTTTCCCAAGTATGCCACCGATGCAACCGTGCCCGTGCCCAAGTGTCCCGAATGCCACCACAATTGTCAGGCGCCCTCATGCTGGGGCCCAGACGAGGGACTGTGTCAGCACTTCAGCAAGACCACTTGTCCGCCCCAGTGCGAAAAGGGCCGCTGTTACGGGCCCGGTCCTCGTGACTGCTGTCACATGATGTGTGCTGGAGGTTGCACTGGACCCAAGCAAACGGATTGTTTCGCCTGCAAGAACTTCAATAACGACGGCGAGTGTGTGCCCGAGTGTCCGCCCATGAACAAGTACAACCCCAGCAAGTTCTTGTGGGAGCCCGATCCCAATGGTAAGCATGCCTATGGCGCCTCGTGCGTCAAAGAGTGCCCCGAGCACTTGTTGCGTGATAATGGCGCCTGTGTGAGGTCTTGTCCGCCGGACAAGAGAAGTCAAAATGGAGAGTGTGTCCCATGCGCGGGACCCTGTCCAAAGAACTGCCAGGGAGTGGATGTGGTGAACTCGCGCAATATCGAGCAGTTGATCAACTGCACAGAGATCGAGGGCTCCATAACCATACTGGACACCTCCTTTGATGGCTACACTGAGCTCCATAGCAACAACACCATGGGTATTCGTTATGAGCCCATGCATCCCAGCCGCCTCAAGGTGCTGGACACAGTGAGAAAGATAACAGGCTACCTGAACATTCAAGCAGCACATCGTGATTTCAGAGATCTCTCATTTCTTAGCAAGCTCGAGACCATAGGCGGCCGTCAGACGACCGACATGTTTCACTCGCTATCAATCATCAAAACATCACTCATATCTCTGAACCTAAAGTCTCTGAAGCGCGTCAGATCTGGCCGTATACTTATCGAAGAGAACAAGGAACTATGTTACGCGCACGCGGGTCAGTTCTATCGAACAAACATTGCGCGAGAAGAGGACATCACGATAAGAAATAACGGCGACGAAAAGAAGTGCCGAAGTCTGGGTCTCAAGTGTCACGAACAGTGTGCCCTAGGCGGCTGCTGGGGTCCGGGTCAGAGTGAGTGCTTGTCTTGCAATAATCACAAGCTCGATGACTTTTGCGTCAACGATTGTGCCGCAACGCGTCATTTGGGCATACTCTCGTACGATGCGGGCAATCGAACCTGTGGCAGGTGTAATCAAGAGTGCAGAGGCGGTTGTAATGGTGTCAGCGCAAGGAACTGTCATCAGTGCAAGAACTTCAAAGACGGACCCTATTGCATCCAGGAATGCCCTCAACACAAATATAACGACAATGGTCTTTGTCAGGAGTGCAACAAGCGCTGCATTGACGGTTGCACGGGCCCGTCCGACAAGCTAGGTCACGGGGGTTGTAATGTGTGCGATAAGTTCGTTGTCGAATCCACATCGAACGCTTCAATCATAGCTAGCTGCATACGCGTCGACGAGCCCTGTCCTAGAGGTTACTATCAAGAGTACGGTGCTGAGGTGGAGGACGGACATCCGCTTAAAGCGCTCGAACGCAAGCCTGTGTGCAAGAAGTGTCACCAGAAGTGTAAGAGCTGCAGCGGATATGGAACTCACAAAGACGTCTGCGAATGCGCCGGTTACATGGCAAACGATCAGTGCGAAGACACTTGTCCAAGAGACTTTTATCCTGATGAGCGATCCAGGAGATGCCTGAGATGCTCTAGAGAATGCAATGGCTGTTTCGGACCCTCAGAGGCCGACTGTCTCAATTGTCGTGTCTACCGACTGTATTTCGACTCGGCTGAGCCAAACGAAACTCTGCGAGAATACGACCGGACTGGCATCAACGGCCTCATGAAGCAGGCCAAGTTCAATTGCACCTCTCAATGTCCACCGGAAAAGCCGTACATATTCAGTGACAGCAATCTGAATGATCCATATTGTTCCGGAGACTCGAGTCGCGTCGCGGACAACTCTGGCGCTGTATCGATCGTTGTGACAGCGTTGATTATAATCGTATTTGTGGCTGTCACATCATGTGCCCTGATATACAAATGCAAGATCGACAAAGAGAAGACCGTCAAGCTAACTATGCGTCTCAGTGGATTCGATGATGTTGAACCTCTCAACCAGTCCAACCTCAAGCCGAATCTGGCGCCACTTAGGAGCATAAAAGAGACCGAGTTGCGCAAGGGCATTGTGCTTGGATCTGGCTTTGGTGGCACTGTATACCAAGGTGTTTGGTTCCCGGAAGGCCACGAGCACAGGGAGCCAGAGATCGTGGCCATCAAGGTTTTGCGTGATAACGGTCAGTCCAATATGAACAAAGAGTTCCTAGATGAAGCCTACATCATGGCAAGCGTAAACCATCCCAACTTGGTTAACCTGTTGGCCGTATGCATGACACCAGACCAGTTCATGCTTGTTACTCCTCTCATGCCGCTGGGATGTCTGTTAGACTACGTGAAAGAGCCCAAGAATAACATTGGACCCAAAGATCTGCTGGAATGGGGCAAACAGATAGCCAAGGGCATGGCGTACTTGGAGAAACACCGCATGGTACATCGTGATCTGGCACTGAGAAATGTTTTGCTACAAACTAGAAGTCGTGCCTTGATCAGTGATTTCGGTCTGGCGAAATTTCTCGAGGTCGACCAGAGCGAATACCATTCTGGTGGCGGCCGACTACCAATCAAATGGCTCGCACCAGAGTGCATTCGCGAACGAAAGTTTACGCACAAGAGCGATGTGTGGGCCTTCGGGGTCACCATTTGGGAACTGTTGACATTCGGCGAGAGGCCCTTCGAGGACTACGATACCAAAGATGTTCCAGTAGCGATTGAGAAGGGAGCTCGCCTCAAGCAGCCGAGTCATGTAACCGCGGAAGTGTATAAGGTCATGTATGCCTGCTGGTTCTACAACCCCGAGGATAGACCCAATTTTGAATCACTCGCACAAGACTTTGTTAACTTTGCACGCGATCCGGGTAGATATCTGAGCTGGGAAGTTAGCCGCATAGGTTTTGTACAAGGATCCGATGGAGGTGATCAAACGAATGACTATGACTCCGATTCGAACATCGAGCAAAACGAATCACCTCCACTATCCGCGAGACCTGAGCTTATGAGTCAACACAACAGACTGAATGAGATGATCGGTTTCGAAATGAGGCAGCACAACTCTGACTCATCGGTACCCAATGGTCAGATTTCAACACCTACAACCAAGAAGATGGGAATATTCTCTAATGGAAGTAGCCAACCATTGATGGCAGAAGACGTGTTCTCTCGGTCGAGCCAACAGATGTCATCTAGGGGTTCGAATATGACTGTGACCGACTCAAACAACAATTCAAGCTCCAATGTCAACAACAATCATCCGACCAACAATGCAACCAGAACTAATGCGGGAAGTTGGTGGTCGGTAGGACACACAGTTTCGACGAACAGTCTTGGTAAGTAGATCTTTCTGGGTTCGAAAATTCTGACAAGATAGCTGCCAAGACCGCTCTCTAACAATTAAATCGTATACTCTCTTGTCATTCACAAACAGGTCATCGATCTGAGCAACCCACCGACTCGGATGATTACTTGATGCCATCTCCTTGCAGCAACGGTAAGTTATCAATTAATTGACAACACTAACTCCTTAGTAGTTGACGTGCCAGGTTCAGATGCTAACAAATGAACAATCAATCAATCAATCACCATTGCAGAGGAAAAGTTCACAAAATTCTATGAAACACAGGGCAACAACTCGCGCGTACCCCCAAGACCTAGACAACCCTCATCGCGCGACCCACCACACTCAGCAGGTCTGATTGGTATCTCAAATGATGCATATTTCATCACGAGAGGTATGAGAAACTATGCCAATTCAAATTGTGCCACAAACGCCTCAAGCGGACATATTCCGTCCTCATTAGTGTGAAGCGAGCTCATTAGAATTGATCTCAACGAAACACGGTTGAACTGAGCACGATCCTAAGGAATAAATTGTTATATTTGTCAACCGAAAAACATTATGTGCGTTGAGTACATCCATGCGCTCTGGCTAACTAATATCCCTGACGACTGTGCTCAATTAATGCGCAAAGCCATGTCAAATAACCCCTAGCAAACTTGACGCGCACTTCATGAGATTGCGCCTCCGCTAAGCTCTATCTTAGGAACGTCTCCGGTGAGAAATTGCCCGTTTTAGTCGGCGCATTGATTGTGTCCAAAATGCGCTATTGTAGCAGGGGCCATATACCTTTGCCCCTTCTCTCGAGATGAACACGTACCCAGTACGTTGAAGTGTTATGCTTTCATTGGTGTCGCTTTCAGCGGTGGTTTTGATATGATACAACAGATCATGGTGCTCAAGCGGCACCAAGTCGATTACCATCACAGTTTCCTCTAGAAATAGATTCCTCTAATGCATGCTTGTGTGACAACGAGTTTGCACATACATTTTGTGTGTATTCTTGTAAGAGGGTGAATCCGATTGTCGTATATGTTGTGAGTCTGCATGTGTTTGCACACACCAATCTTCATCGAGATACATCTATTTAATCTGCCGTCGGACTACTAAATAAATTCGTAAATCATCGATTGATATAGTTTGTGGGAATACCGCGGGGATTCCAAGCCTCCATCACAATAATTTATGACTAATTCGTCTAAAAAGTCAAAACAAGATAGGACTTCTTGCTCTTGCTTGCTGTATCTATTAAAGAAATCTAATCTATTTATAATGGATGTTCTCAATCTGGGTACAAAACTTATCACTAAATCTCTGTGTGGGGATCGTTTCTTAAGCCTTCTCAGTCGATGTAGAGCATGCTTATGCTGGTAAGCCATGCTCGGTTGTATCCGAGAATCGAAAGACGTTGTTTGGGGCTGGTTTGTTAGGTTTTGTTGCAGTTTTTGCTGCGTCTGAGTGTGATACTGATGCTGGGCATGCGGCTGCTCTTGCTGCTGCCGCTGACCATCCCTTGCACCACATGATATTAACTGGTTATCTTTGAGCGATACGCTTGGGCCTGTCTGGGTATGATCATCAATGTGTGGCTGTGGTTGTTGTTGTTGTTGTTGGATGTTTTTGTTGAGGTTCTGGTGACGTTCCGGTTGGAGTTGCCGATTATGGTTGTGTGAGTGGAGGTGACGGGTCTGTGGATTTTGCTGTTGGTGGTAATGACTTTGGTATTGATGCTGCTGTTTTGGCATTCTAAAAATGTTGGCTATCAACTGACTACACCAGATCTTTGCCAATGACTGGGTGATCAACTCGGGATTTTTCCTCGCCTCGCCATAGCTAATGTCTAATTTTGTGTGCGCGTTCCTTTCAACTTCGATCTACTTGACTCGCGGCCAGGGTGAATTCGAGCGCGAGATCTTCACGACTGCCGATGGCTACGACGAAAAATAAAACCTGCATTCGTGCGATTTAATTTCTATCAATTCACATCGATGTTTGCTTGGTTCTCTTCAATGAACGTTCATCGATTGTAATAAGTACGAGTCACTAATCGAGCACCATGCGTATATGGCAATCCGAACACCAATTCAATCATGATTGGCAAACAGTTGTGAGTGCAAGTCTGAAGAAATACCCAAATCCTATCACAACTGCCGTAGTTGGCATAGATGTTCTAGATCGAGGAGTACAATTTGGCGTCCTTAAATCCAAACGTTTGATCCTATCAGAATGGAGTCTACCAAGTTGGGCTCGAAGACTAGTGTGCGGGCCCTCCTGTTATGCCACCGAGATAAGCGAAGTAGATCCGTTAAAAAAGACGATGACTATGACAACTAGGAACCTTACCATGTGTAACAATCTATCATTTGAAGAGAAGCTCACATACACACAAAACCCCAATGATCCAAATACAACACTATTGAAACAGGAGGCCGTCATCAACGTCTTCGGTGTGCCATTAAGCTCTTACCTTGAAGATTTTCTTACTCGCCACATTAGCGTGAACGCGAACAAAGGTAGACAAGCAATAGAATGGGTGATAAACGAGCAGCAGCAGCAAGCCTCCTGTCTGATCGAATGAAGTTACGTTATTAGGTCATAGTTTATAAAAATTTATCAGAAATAAATCATCGCACGTGAACACATCCAGCAAAAATTCTATGAAATGACTATAGAGCATCGCACTTGGTGAATGCGTGACCTGAATGCAATGGTTACTTAGTTGGTGGACAGGTCACAAAGTCTTCGAAGATGCTGCGGAATTCATCCCAGAAATCACCGCTTCTCGTAATGTCACGATGAAAATGTCTTATCGAACTCGGTTCTGCATCAACACCAGACTCATGTTGAGTATCCACGACTATTGTCCCTTTCTTGAATTGCTCAAGCTCATTATTGTAATTAATCTTGTAATCTAGAAACATAATGTCGTGTTTGTCGGCGCTGACTGTTTGCGAAAGCCTATCAGTGGCTTGCTTAGCAGAAAGAGCTTTGGATTTATCGCCCATCCACTCGGAAATTGGAGTCTTCTTGATCAAGTAATCAGTACCTTCACCGGCTCCATCTAACAGGAATGCCTTTTTCTTCTGCTCAAATTCTGTGATTGAGACACCAGGATGTGGGACTAGCTCATGTCTTACGTATCGTCCCGTAAGTGCATGAAGAGTTGTGTTATACAGGTTGTTGATATGACAGTCGATCTGCCTCCATCTGAAGTAATCTATAACAGCCTTGTAGTTTGGATACTCTTTCGGCTTTGCATCAAATAAGGCATCATACTCTCGCTTGATTATCTCTCCCTTGCTTGGGTCCATAAAGTAACGATCCCAGTTACTGTTGAAGTAGGTGGCGAAGACATTTGGAAGGAGTGATGTAATCTTGTAAACTCTCCGGGATAATAAAGATGATGTGGAGTTGATGAGGAAACTAAACTCGTCGCTCTGTCCATAGGCGAGTGGGATGTGGCCCTTGTATGTTCGCATCAAATGTTTGGCTGAATCTACCATGAGATCGAGGGCCCGTTTGTCATTTGGTTTGTGGAAATTATGCTTGTCCGTGAAATTGTGAAATCTATGTCCATCTATTCTAACGATGATATAAGTGCCACGGTTAAAACGAGGGTTGTGATAATGTTCCTCCTCTTTGTGGAAGTCATATCTCGAATTGGCCATGCTGACGCTGATAGGTTTGCTATATTCAATTAATCAGTCACGTGTTACCTTGGGGTCAAAACACGCGCATTGTTTTTGTTGCGCAGTTGTGAATGCATCGCATGGTGCCGTCAAATCAAAACATCTGTCTATTTTGAAGTGGACATCAACGAACGGTTCATCTTTGAAGCTCCAATCGAACATCACTTCTAATGTCTACACAACTAACAATCTCTCGACATGTCTACAGGACTTTTGACCTGAACATTCGTCGTTCATCGTGTAGATGTCTATCTGGAGAAGCTATTAGAGACTCAACCAACACTTCAGATGGAAGGTCGAAGGGAGCGTCACGCAGACCACAATTAAGCGAAAGGTCTCGCGAGAAGAGGGTGCCTTCTTCAGTCTTGGAACGTCTCGGCTCATATGGAGGGCTTGTGGCTAGCGTTGGAGTTGGCACAGTTGCAGAGCTGGCAAGGAGGAACATTGGTTTAGCCGAAAAGAATACGTCCACCGCTAGTCTAGTCTTCACAGAGGCTAATGTAAACAGGATAGTTGAAACTTTGTGCAAGGTCAGGGGAGCGGTGCTTAAGTTGGGACAGATGCTATCAATCCAAGACTCCTCCATAATCGACCCTAGACTAGCCCAGATATTTGAGCGAGTCCGCCAGTCGGCAGATTTTATGCCCAAATGGCAAGTGGAGCAAGTCCTCTCTAAAGAACTTTCACCAGATTGGCGATCAAAGTTTGCCAACTTCACTGACAAACCCTTCGCAGCAGCTTCTATAGGTCAAGTTCATGAAGCTCGGTTACATGACGGTAGACTCGTTGCGGTTAAGATACAATACCCTGGAGTTGACACCAGCATTGATAGTGATATAAAAGCACTGACCTCTTTGTTGAGGATATGGGACTTTCTACCGAAGGGCTTGTACATCGAGAATCTCATACAATCGGCCAGACATGACCTCGCACTAGAGGTCGACTACCTCAACGAAGCCCGTCAATCTAAGAGATTCCGCGAACTCTTGGGTGACACGCAGGACGCTGTAGTTCCAAAAGTTATAGAGGAACTTTCAACGAAGCGTATTCTAGTCAACGAGCTAATGAACGGAGTGGCCGTAGATAAGTTGGATGACATTGAAGGAATCACTGCTGAAAAGAAGAATGATATCGCTCAGCGCCTCCTTCGATTAACACTACGTGAAGTGTTCGAGTTCAAATTCATGCAGACTGATCCAAATTGGTCGAATTTTCTGTATGATCCAGATGAGGATAAGCTGATTCTATTAGATTTTGGAGCTGCTAGAGAATACAGCAAAGAGTTTGTCGATGACTACATCAAGATCATTCGAGCCGCAGCGGATCGAGATCCAGACAAGGTGCTTGAGTACTCTATAAAACTAGGCTTTCTCACTGGATATGAATCTAAAGCCATGAAAGCTGCTCACGTAGACTCTGTCATGATCCTCGGTGAGGCATTCGAAGCTGATAGAGAGTTTGATTTTGGTTCTCAAGATATGACGATACGGATACAACGCATGATACCCACGATGGTTGAAGAGCGTCTCACACCGCCGCCTGAGGAAACTTACTCGCTGCACCGCAAAATGTCGGGGGTATTTTTGTTGTGCGCGCGGCTGAAAGCAAAGTTCAATTGTAAAACCATGTTCGAGAATTTGTATAAACAGTACACTTTTTAGCCGCAATCAATTCATTGATAGCCAATCTAATTACAAAGAATTGTCAACCCACTCAATCATAAGATCTCAAAACTCATTAATCAGAATGCAAGAAACACCAGCGAAGGAGGAAATGACGCAAGAAAAAGCTTTGGCGGCGCCGCCGCCGGCAATCTCAACACCTCTTCCACCTATCCACCTGCAACAAATTCAGTCCGAATCGATTTGGTCGCAGATGACCGAGGAACAACTAAATAGATATGAAATGTTTCGTAGATCTACATTTCCGAAAGCGTCGATCAAAAGACTTATGCAGACAATGACTGGAAGCGCTGTGTCACAGAACGTGGTGATCGCTATGTCTGGAATAGCAAAAGTATTCGTTGGCGAGTTGGTAGAGGAGGCAATACGTATTCAAGCGCGTTGGGGAGGGTCAGGTCCGATCGAGCCGAAACATCTGCGTGACGCATACAGAGTAATCAAGCGTCGGGATGATAATACTGTCAGGCTGATCTAATAACGCGATTAAATTTTGTGATTTATTCTCTGTGATAAGGTATCTTTTCTCTCTTCATTCTTCGTTATCCTTTCCAATCTTCTCTTCTCTGATCATTGTTTTTCTCTTTTTGAATGACGTGCAACGTCTTGGCGCTGGGTTTAGAGCTTTATCGACGCAATGTGTGACACGCCCATCGTTTAGAACGCATTTGCCACTAGATAATCTCCGAGTCGTTCGACAACGGTATTGAGGACGCCAGGTGGGAAGCCATCTTCAGAGACGACAACCAATAAACAAGATTTTGTTGCGACGATACACAGGGCTGCGGCACCCTTTCGGCCACGGATGAGATTTGGTTCGGCCGAGAGGCAAAAGTATTTCTCACCCGCCAGATGGACTCCGTGTTCTGTGAAGGCCTGTGGATTAGATCTCATGGTGTCAGCTATCGTTTTGAGTTCTTGTTGCGTTACTTGCTTTGTTGAACTGTCTTGTTTGGCCCAGACGGCGCCGTCCGCCAGGCTGGCAATAATGGCCAATTTTGTTTTGACATAATTACAGATTTGGTTATCGACATAGGCTTGCCAAGACATGATTGTGTCTGTGAGTGAGTGAGTGAGTGTGTGAGTGAGTGTGTGAGTGAGTATGTGTTGGTGTGGGTGTGGGTGTGGGTTTGTGTTTGTATCTGTGTTTGTGTTTGTGTGTGTATATATATATATATATATGTATGTATATATATAAATAGAGTGTCTTAATGCTGTATAGTTTCAAAGATTCGGTTTCGGTGTTTGTATGTCCGTATCTGTTTGCGAATGAGTTAGTGAGTGAGAGAAGTCTGACCTTACTCTAAATGTCTGTCTGACTTGCGAGTGACTGGGATGGTCGAGACGATGGGTGGCTGGCTGAGTGCACATCGAGTGTGCGCGTTGGCTTCAGCTCTAACCGCGGGCGCGACGGCGGCATCAGTAACGCTCCTGCTCATCATGGAGTTGCCGCCGGCTCGAGTCTGCGGCGGCAGCGACGCGCCAGCGTGCGGCCCGCACGAGCGCGAGCCTCGTTTGTCTGCGTCCAGATCTGCAGACACTCTGTGACGAGGCACGGCCATGGCCCGGACACCATCAGGCCTACTGAAGCCATCAGCCTCGTCGTCGTTGTCCTCGTAGTCGTCGTCGTCGTCGTCGTCGTCGTCGCCGCCGCCGCCGTCGTCGCCGTCGCGGCCGTCGCCATCGTCGTCTTACGACAAAGCGTAAGACGAGAGTCTTGGCAGCGCTGATTGAAAGATGGCTCGGGGATCGGTCGATGATTAGATCCCGTGGGCGTCTCAAGTCGTCCAAGGTGTAGACGAGTGAGTGCGTGTGCGGTGGCGCGCAATTTGAAACGGAAGGTGAGAGTAGAAGCGAAAGGAAGGAGGGCGGGCGCGCAACAAGCGCGCTCAAAAGTTGTGTCACTTCGAGAGCGCGCACAAGGTGCGCCTCTCTCTCAGTCCTCCGCCCGCTGGACTGCAGCTCGCTCAGATGCTCGTTACGCAACGCGATCACCACGGTCGAAACACAATTGGTCGCGCGTTATTTTGTAGCCATTCCGGCCGAGAATGTGTTGGCAACTGCTCAAGAGAATCGCATGGAGGAAGCCGATGAGTTGCCGGTGATGCAACAAATGGCGCGCCGCACAATGGCTGCTCGCCGTTCGGGAGCCATGGGCTTGTAAGAGCGTGGCGTCAATGGTAGTGACTCGAGTCGGGCGGCGCCGCAAACTAAGTCGGTCGAGGACGAGATTCGGTGTGCAGGCGGACGGGCGGGCGTGGAGATCAGCTTCAAGTCGGCGGGGCTTGCGCAACCATTAGCCCAGAAGGCCCAGACAGCCGGTGTGGGCCCTGTCGATAGTCGATGACGGAGCCGTGTCGGACTCGAGGCAACGGTTGAGTCGTCGCGCGGATCGGGTGCGCGCGACTCGGTGGCCTCACTTTCAGCTGGGCATCCCCCACGCGACCTCGCCCTCGACAACGGATCCTTAGCATCCAGTACACTCCTTTCCCCTGCCCCCCAAACAGCCGAGCTGCCGCTTCCAACGCTACTGCTGCTGCAGCTCCTCAGCAGCGCCTAACTTGGCTTTCGTTGGCATCATCGTCGGCGTCGCCTTCATCGTCATCGTCTTCGTCGTCGTCGTCGTCGGTCACCGAGACGTCGAAGGGCCTACAGTGGATTGCGTGTGTGAGGGCTGGAGCCGCGGGCAAGCTCGCCCGTGCGAGAGCGGGTTCACTAGGGCTGTGCGTGAGAGCTGTCGCGTCGTAGGCGCCTCGATGTCTGCTAACAAGCGAGCGAGCGAGCAGGCGAGCGGGCAGGCGAGTGAGCAATGCGGCGTCAGTCTGCATTGAAGTCGGCCGCCGCAGAACTTGCGATAGCTCATCGATCGCACAGACGAAACTCTCTTGATGACGACCACCAGGACCCGCTAAGCGCTTTTAATGATATCTCTTCTCCTTGTGGAACTCACATCTCGATATCATGATGAACTTGGCGTAAAAACTCTGAGATATTCATCGACTGGATGATCTTGGCCTTATTGTTTTTCATCTCTCTCGTTGCGGGCCCGGAGAGGATCTGTACGTTGATATTGGACTTGGTGGGACTCTTGAAAGAATTGTTGAGATTTTTCACAACATTTTGGCTTACATTCAGAGTGGATTGTTGCTCGCTGATCCTAGGCGTGTCCAGGGACGGCGTCTGGAGTTGATGGCTACCAGAGTAGTCTTTGTATGGCGTGATTGTTCCTATGTCAGTGGACGGATTGTATAGAATGTTGTTACCCATGAGACCATCGCCATCGAGGAGAGCCGTGATGGGGTC